>CM026203.1:31707254-31852254 GCA_014839995.1 Xenentodon cancila | reverse complement strand
TCCTCCTCTTCCTGCTGAACCTCCCTCAGCTCATCTTCTGTCACAGCAGGAAGTCTTGGCATCGGTGCAGGTGAGAGGTCTGGTTCCTCGGGTTCTTTTGGAGGCATCTGAAACACATCTCCTCTTAGCCACACCTCCTCTTCCTGCCTCCCCTCTTCCTCCTCAACCAGAGCCAGGGGTTCCTCCCTCAGTATTTCCTCCTGCCTCCTCCTTTCCTCCTCAAGCTTTCTTTCATTCTCTCTTCTCCTGCTCTCTTCTTCCTGCCTCCGCCTCTCGTCCTCCCTCTGCCTCCTCCGTTCCTCCTCTTCTTTTTCAGCTTGCAGCCTCAGAGCCTCCTCTTCCTCTCTCCTCCTCTTCTCAGCCTTCTTTTTCTGTTTCTCCTCCTGCTCCTTCTTTCGCTTCCTTCTCTGCCTCCTCACTTCGTCCTTCTTCCTCAGACGTGCCTCCTCCTGGTGGTGCTCCTCGTCCTCCCGCCAAAAGATCTGCTGGATCTCCTCCTGGGTGTGTGGGGTGACGGTCTCACTTGGGTCCCTGGGAACTGGGGAGTCACCAGAATGTTCGAGACTGAGCTGGGAGTCTGGGTGGAGGCATGGTGCCGTGGGTCAGCCAATCAGGGAGCAGGAAGAATGTGACAGGAAAGAAACGGTAACAGGACAGAAAGAAAAGGACAGAAATATGAAAGCAGAGAGGAAAGAGGAAGAGGAAAGAGAACTACAGAAGATGGAAGAGGGAGTTGGTGAGGACAGACGGGGGGGTGATAGTTGGACAGATGGACACAGACGTGTGTGTTAGTGCTGAAACAGACAGACAGGTTTGTTGAAACTACAGACCACTGCTGTGGACCAGGACCAGGACCAGGACCAGGACCATCCAAACCCACTAACCTGTCTGGAGCATCAGTCAAACTTAACATAAAAAGTAAGGAAATGAGTGTTTGGTGGATTATTTCTTTGTTGTAACGAGGCTTCTTGCTGTTAAATCTTACACAGTTGGGAACCTGTTTTTTTCCCTTTTAATTGGCGCCACGTTTGTCAGGAACGTGCATTCGGGGCATCTGCTGATGCCAAACAGCTTATTTTGCTGTTGACTCCTGTTTTGACCATCTGGTTCCCCTAGTTGCTGCCAACCAGGAACCTGAACATGGGGAGCAAGATCATGTTCAGTGATGAGTCCAGATTCTGCATACAGCAGTTGGATCGTAGGGTCAAAGTGTGGAGAAGATGTGGAGAACGCTGTGATGGTTGCTGCACCAATAGAGGAACATCTTCTGGTGCAGCAGTGTGATGGTGTGGGGCAGCATCTCCCTCACTGGAACAGCGAGGCTCGTCATCATTGGAGGAATCAATGCAGAGAGATGTTGAGATGAGGTTCTGCCACCAGTGGAAATCCCATATCTCCAGAATCTGGGACTGAACTCCGTCCTCCAAGATGACAACGCTCGCCCCCACAGAGCAGGTTTATCAGAGACCACCTCCAGAATCTGGGACTGGACAGGATGAGATGACCTGCCAGCAGTCCTGACCTCAACCCCACTGAACACTTGTGGGATCAGTCTGGGTGTGCGGTCTGTGCCAGAGTGACCAACACGACCACGGTGGCTGACTTGTGACAAAGGCTGGTTGAAGAATGGGAGGCCGTCCCACCGCAGTGAGACCAGGCTGGTGACCAGCAGGAGGAGGAGGAGCCAGGCTGGTGACCAGGAGGAGGAGGAGGAGCCAGGGTGGTGACCAGCAGGAGGAGGAGGAGGAGCCAGGGTGGTGACCAGCAGGAGGAGGAGGAGCCAGGCTGGTGACCAGGCTGGTGACCAGCAGGAGGAGGAGGAGCCAGGCTGGTGACCAGGCTGGTGACCAGCAGGAGGAGGAGGAGCCAGGCTGGTGACCAGCAGGAGGAGGAGGAGGAGCCAGGGTGGTGACCAGCAGGAGGAGGAGGAGGAGCCAGGGTGGTGACCAGCAGGAGGAGGAGGAGGAGCCAGGCTGGTGACCAGCAGGAGGAGGAGGAGCCAGGCTGGTGGCCAGCAGGAGGAGGAGGAGCCAGGCTGGTGACCAGGCTGGTGACCAGCAGGAGGAGGAGGAGCCAGGCTGTTGTGGCTGTTAGGTTGTTTCACACAATACCGAGGCTCCTGTTTGTTCAATGGATCATTGTTAAATTGCCAATATGTGTTGTTTGTTCAAACTTTAATCATCCAATCCACCCAACAAGAAACAAGAGTCAAAGTTGTTTGGTGTTGGCAGAGAAGATTTGGCACATTTTTTCAAGGGTCCAACCCACATACTCAGCTCTGCTCCTCCCACAAGTGTTCCTGACAAACGTGGCGCCATTTAAAAGGGAATAAACAGGCTTTCCAGCTATAAGATTCATCACCAAGAAGCCTCGTTACCACAAAGAGTAATCTACCAAACATTAATGTTCTTCCTTTTTGTGCGGTGTTTATATATGAAACTTTGTTTGGAAGTGTTAGATGATTCTGTTAAACTCAGTAAATGACTAACTTAACAGGGACCGACCTTCTGCTCACATTGACCCAAACGCAGCAAACTCTCTCTTATATTGTACACGCGTTGTTTCCGACAGTTTCTGGTTGTTGTTTCTTCAGGATGATCTTACTTTGACTGAAGAACGAAGCTCCTGACGTCTAACGTGTATTTTGTGGTCTGGTCTGTCCCACTTGCTCTTGAGGGTTAAACTGGTTTAAAACTCTAGATTTACCAGTACCAATGTTTTATAGATGGAGATCAGCTCCACATAAATGACGAGTCATTTTTCACGAAGATACTTGGTAATGAGCTTAAGTTTGTAATCTACAGAGTTTGACAAACAGCAGCGTTTACATCAAACACACAGAAGCAGGTTTCTTTGCTGTGTTCATCTACATACAGTCAGAAGTCAAAGTGACGCCCTTCTGCGCTTCCCTTCATGCATCCACGGTGCAGCAGTTAATCAGTTGGTTACGGTCAGTTCAAGGCTGCACGCACAACAAAGTCTGTACAACAAGTGGCGTCCTCGTGCAGGAGGCAGAACACGTCAACGTGAGCAGTGAGCCTGGTCTGAGCGGTTTCTGAAGAGGGTTAGTGTAAAAGGGAACCAGTCTGAGGAACTGCAGAACTGCAGCCGCTGAACTGTCAAAGTGACGCCCTTCTGCGCTTCCCTTCATGCATCCACGGTGCAGCAGCTAATCAGCTGGTTACGGTCAGTTCAGCGGCTGCAGTTCTGCAGTTCCTCAGACTGGTTCCCTTTTACACTAACCCTCTTCAGAAACCGCTCAGACCAGGCTCACTGCTCACGTTGACGTGTTCTGCCTCCTGCACGAGGACGCCACTTGTTGTACAGACTTTGTTGTGCGTGCAGCCTTGAACTGACAGTAAAGCCCAGCGACTCCCCAACATGTGTTAACTCATCCAAAATGTGTAAAGCACATTTTTAAAGCCATGACAGGAGCAGAAAGCAACATGCCGAAGCCTCAGAGATGGAGACTGGAACAAACGTGACCTTTCAACACAAACTAACACAAACTAAACTTTTTAACTGCTCAGAGATGGAAGACTGAAATCCTTCACATTCCCTGAGTCGGAGTTTATCTCTGTTGCCTCTGGATATTGCGTCATGGTGTTTCCACATGTTGTGTTTCTACCTGACTCCATGCAGACGGGGCAGCACTGCCCGGCGGGGACGAAGGGGAACATGCAGTGCATTGTGGGACAGGTGGTCTCCTCACACACCGCCTGTCCTCCAGTACACAGACAGGCCACACAGGGCTTCGGAGACCAGACGGCCTGCTCGAACATGGTCAGCCCCTGGTACACACACCGACTCTGCTTACCTGAAACCACACACACATACAGAGACACACACACACACACACACACACACACACACACACACACACACACACACACACACACACACACACAGACACACACACACACAGACACACACACACACACACACACACACACACACACACACAGAGACACACAGACACACACACACAGACACACACACACACACACACACACACACACACATGTCAGAGTCCCACTGTGGACAAGCATGAGCACCAGGCTGGAGCAGCACATGAGGGCAGGACAAGCAGCTGCAGAAGAAACGTTCCCTCAGACAGGTTAAAGCAGTACCAGCAGGGACGACGAGTTCATTTATACAGAACAGGTGATTTACAGAGACGTCAAAACATCACCACATAGCAGATGATTTAAAATATAAACATAAAAGAAAGAAAAATCGATCGAATCAGATAAAATCAGTAGTTAAAATATGATCAAGTTTTGAAAGTTGCCAAATCCAGTCATCAATGTCCTGAATGCATTTACCAGGAGCCAGTACCGACCTCGGCCGTCGGCTGCGGCCGTCACCGTCGGCCTCGGCGTCCTACCTCCTGGTGACATTGTGATATATATCTGAGTGTCATCTGCATAGCTGTGGAGTTTATGTAGTTGTTCTTTAAAATCTGAGCCTGTGGGACAGAAGAGGTCCCAGGACAAGAACAGCCTAACCCAGAACATCATCCCTCCGCCACCGTGCTCGACAGTGGGTATGAGGCATGCGATTGGTTTTCTCCAAACATGGTTCTACAAGATGAAGAGCAAACATCTCCACTTCGGTCTCATCTGTCCGGAGGACGCTGTTCCAGGAGTCTGCTTGTTTGTTTACGTGCAGTTCTCAGATGTGCGTCCACGTCCTTTTTAGACAGAAGATGTTTCCTCTTGGAAGCTCTTCCAAGCAGATGTCCCTTCTTCTAATTCTGCTCTCATCAACTTTTAAAACACTGAACATGCTCAGTAAGACCTGTAGGCTCTAAGATGGAGCGCTGGGTAAATCTGTTGGGCCGTCCACTCCTGAGAAGATTGACAGATGTCAATGTTTGAAACTCCTGAATAATCTTTCTCAGTTAAAAAGATGAACTCCAGATAGTCTAATGTTTTTTTAACCTTCCCAGATTAATGCTGATGTCTCTTCCTCTTGGTATTGGGTCAACACACCTGGATGCTTGTAATTTTTTTAGCGTCGGAGATGATTAAACGGACAACTAGAAGGCTGCTGGCATGTCCGCTCAAATCCTCGGCCTGTACTTGAGCACACAAAGCCGGCACGGCCGGGGTTTGCAGCTTTGACTCCTCCTCCTGCATTAACTTCATCTCAACACGAGTCTGGGACGAGACGGCGACTGCAGTGATTCAGAAGGAAACCGTGTGGCTGCAGCAGGAAGGAACGTCGGCCGTGGCTGCGTCCCGCCTGTCATCTGCTCTTTCTAATGCTATGCTCTGCGCTGCGTTTGTAGGAGCACCGGTAGTTAGAGGCTCAGGTAGTTTCTCCTAAATACTACCTCTGGTATCCGTGTCATCGTCTGTCTCTCACCCTGTCATCTCCGCACAAGCACTCATGCGTTAAAGCTGTTTTTTCCTGTTGCAGAAGCTTCATTGTTGGGTTCCTTTTGGCTCTTGTAGAAATAAGCTGGTGGTCATGTAGCTGCTGTGGGAACATCGTTCAGGGTTCCTCAGTTCATGAGTTAATCCAATGATGCACAACAAAAGTTGGCTGTGGCTTTGCGTTTAGTTTTTTATTCATTTTTTTGTGTTGTAATCTGGGTCGGGGTTGTCTGTGTTTGTCTGACTAAAAGGTCTAAAGTCAAAAGTCAACAAAGTACAAAGCTTTGAGAAAAGGGATCGTGTTTCTCGGAAGGATATCAGTTGGAGGCAGCCGGTGAATCTTCTAACTGGTACATCAGCACGGTGTTTCAGAAGGTTTTACAAAAAAACTGAAGCACATGTGATAGGGGTACAGTGTGTGATGGTATGGGTCACCCAGTTACTGTACAAATGGATAATACCAGCTGTCACTGCTCCCCAACAAAACAGCAACTTCCCATCATCACGTATGTTCCTACATTCACGTATGTTCCATCATCACGTATGTTCCATCATCACGTATGTTCCTACAGTCACGTATGTTCCTACAGTGACGTATGTTCCTACAATCACGTATGTTCCTACAGTCACGTATGTTCCTACAGTCACGTATGTTCCTACAGTCACGTATGTTCCTACAGTCACGTATGTTCCATCATCACGTATGTTCCATCATCACGTATGTTCCTACAATCACGTATGTTCCTACAGTCACGTATGTTCCATCATCACGTATGTTCCTACAGTCACGTATGTTTCATCATCACGTATGTTCCTACAATCACGTATGTTCCTACAGTCACGTATGTTCCTACAGTCACGTATGTTCCTACAGTCACGTATCTTCCCATCATCACGTATGTTCCTACAGTCACGTATGTTCCATCATCACGTTTGTTCCTACAGTCACGTATGTTCCTACAGTCACGTATGTTCCATCATCACGTATGTTCCATCTTCATGTATGTTCCATTATCACGTATGTTCCTACAGTCACGTATGTTCCTACAATCAAGTATGTTCCTACATTCACGTATGTTCCTACAGTCACGTATGTTCCGACAATCACGTATGTTCCCATCATCACGTATGTTCCTACAGTCACGTATGTTTCCATCATTACGTATTTTCCTACAGTCATGTATGTTCCCATCATCACGTATGTTCCATCATCACGTATGTTCCATCATCACGTATGTTCCATCATCACGTATGTTCCTACAGTCACGTATGTTTCATCATCACGTGTGTTCCTACAGTCACGTATGTTTCATCATCACGTATGTTCCTACAGTCACGTATGTTCCTACAGTCACGTATGTTCCATCATCACGTATGTTCCTACAGTCACGTATGTTCCTACAGTCACGTATGTTCCATCATCACGTATGTTCCTACAGTCACGTATGTTCCTACAGTCACGTATGTTCCATCATCACGTATGTTCCATCATCACGTATGTTCCTACAGTCACGTATGTTCCTACAGTCACGTATGTTCCTACAGTCACGTATGTTCCTACAGTCACGTATCTTCCCATCATCACGTATGTTCCTACAGTCACGTATGTTCCTACAATCACGTATGTTCCTACAATCACGTATGTTCCTACAGTCACGTATGTTCCTACAGTCACGTATGTTCCTACAGTCACGTATGTTCCTACAATCACGTATGTTCCTACAGTCACGTATGTTCCTACAGTCACGTATGTTCCTACAATCACGTATGTTCCTACAGTCACGTATGTTCCTACAGTCACGTATCTTCCCATCATCACGTATGTTCCTACAGTCACGTATGTTCCTACAGTCACGTATGTTCTTACAGTCACGTATGTTCCTACAGTCACGTATGTTCCATCATCACGTATGTTCCATCATCACGTATGTTCCTACAATCACGTATGTTCCTACAGTCACGTATGTTCCTACAATCACGTATGTTCCTACAGTCACGTATGTTCCTACAATCACGTATGTTCCATCATCACGTATGTTCCATCATCACGTATGTTCCTACAGTCACGTATGTTCCTACAGTCACGTATGTTCCTTCAGTCACGTATGTTCCATCATCACGTATGTTCCTACAGTCACGTATGTTCCTACAGTCATGTATGTTCCCATCATCACGTATGTTCCTACAGTCACGTATGTTCCTTCAGTCACGTATGTTCCCATCATCACGTATGTTCCTACAATCACGTATGTTCCTACAGTCACGTATGTTCCTACAGTCACGTATGTTTCCATCATCACGTATGTTCCCATCATCACGTATGTTCTTACAATCACGTATGTTCCCATCATCACGTATGTTCCTACAGTCACGTATGTTCCTACAGTCACGTATGTTCCTACAGTCACGTATGTTCCTACAGTCACGTATGTTCCTACAGTCACGTATGTTCCGATCATCACGTATGTTCCTACAGTCACGTATGTTCCTACAGTCACGTATGTTCCTACAGTCACGTATGTTCCATCATCACGTATGTTCCTACAGTCACGTGTGTTCCTACAGTCACGTATGTTCCATCATCACGTATGTGCAGACCCAGGACGCGCTGGAGATGATGTTTCTCAGCTGGCGTGGAAACGCCTCAGTGTTTCCCAGAGGAGCTGGAGAGAGGGAGTTCTGGGTTTATCTGGTTAGGCTGTCGTAGTCCCCACGTGAATTTGGCTCAGCAGACGTTAAGATGTAAAATTCTTTCTCAACTCTTCATGCTGGTCTGACATGGGGTACTTTTTCTTACATGTGCTCTTTTTAGTTGTTTTTCTAAAGTCGGCTAAACTCTTCTTCTTTCATCCCAAAAACAATATTGGAAACCCGACAAACACAAATCCTGCAGCTCCCAGCACCACCGCCTTCCCTCAGTTACACAACGCTGACTGATGTGTCAGCCAGGAGCTGGCCGTGTCCTTGTTTTCAAACGTCATTTATTTCAGCGACGTTGAATTTGAGGATGAAGGCTGGAATTTCAGGAGAGTGTCAAATCCGGCCCGTCTTCCCGTATGTTCCTACAGTCACGTATGTTCCTACAGTCACGTATCTTCCCATCATCACGTATGTTCCTACAGTCACGTATGTTCCATCATCACGTATGTTCCTACAGTCACGTATGTTCCTACAGTCACGTATGTTCCATCATCACGTATGTTCCATCTTCATGTATGTTCCATCATCACGTATGTTCCTACAGTCACGTATGTTTCATCATCACGTGTGTTCCTACAGTCACGTATGTTCCTACAGTCACGTATGTTCCTACAATCACGTATGTTCCTACAGTCACGTATGTTCCTACAATCACGTATGTTCCTACAATCACGTATGTTCCTACAGTCACGTATGTTCCTACAGTCACGTATCTTCCCATCATCACGTATGTTCCATCATCACGTATGTTCCTACAGTCACGTATGTTTCATCATCACGTGTGTTCCTACAGTCACGTATGTTCCTACAGTCACGTATGTTCCTACAGTCACGTATGTTCCTACAATCACGTATGTTCCTACAATCACGTATGTTCCTACAGTCACGTATGTTCCTACAGTCACGTATCTTCCCATCATCACGTATGTTCCTACAGTCACGTATGTTCCATCATCACGTATGTTCCTACAGTCACGTATGTTCCTACAGTCACGTATGTTCCATCATCACGTATGTTCCTACAGTCACGTATGTTTCATCATCACGTGTGTTCCTACAGTCACGTATGTTTCATCATCACGTATGTTTCTACAGTCACGTATGTTCCTACAGTCACGTATGTTCCATCATCACGTATGTTCCTACAGTCACGTATGTTCCTACAGTCACGTATGTTCCATCATCACGTATGTTCCTACAGTCACGTATGTTCCTACAGTCACGTATGTTCCTACAGTCACGTATGTTCCATCATCACGTATGTTCCATCATCACGTATGTTCCTACAGTCACGTATGTTCCTACAGTCACGTATGTTCCTACAGTCACGTATCTTCCCATCATCACGTATGTTCCTACAGTCACGTATGTTCCATCATCACGTATGTTCCTACAGTCACGTATGTTCCTACAGTCACGTATGTTCCTACAGTCACGTATGTTCCTACAGTCACGTATGTTCCGATCATCACGTATGTTCCTACAGTCACGTATGTTCCTACAGTCACGTATGTTCCATCATCACGTGTGTTCCTACAGTCACGTATGTTCCATCATCACGTATGTTCCTACAGTCACGTATGTTCCTACAATCACGTATGTTCTTACAGTCACGTATGTTCCTACAGTCACGTATGTTCCATCATCACGTATGTTCCTACAATCACGTATGTTCCTACAGTCACGTATGTTCCTACAATCACGTATGTTCCTACAGTCACGTATGTTCCTACAATCACGTATGTTCCATCATCACGTATGTTCCTACAGTCACGTATGTTCCTACAGTCATGTATGTTCCCATCATCACGTATGTTCCTACAGTCACGTATGTTCCTACAGTCACGTATGTTCCTAAAGTCACGTATGTTCCTACAGTCACGTATGTTCCTACAATCACGTATGTTCTTACAATCACGTATGTTCCTACAGTCACGTATGTTCCTACAGTCACGTATCTTCCCATCATCACGTATGTTCCTACAGTCACGTATGTTCCTACAATCACGTATGTTCTTACAGTCACGTATGTTCCTACAGTCACGTATCTTCCCATCATCACGTATGTTCCTACAGTCACGTATGTTCCTACAATCACGTATGTTCTTACAGTCACGTATGTTCCTACAGTCACGTATGTTCCATCATCACGTATGTTCCATCATCATGTATGTTCCTACAATCACGTATGTTCCTACAGTCACGTATGTTCCTACAATCACGTATGTTCCTACAGTCACGTATGTTCCTACAATCACGTATGTTTCCATCATCACGTATGTTCCATCATCACGTATGTTCCTACAGTCACGTATGTTCCTTCAGTCACGTATGTTCCATCATCACGTATGTTCCTACAGTCACGTATGTTCCCATCATCACGTATGTTCCATCATCACGTATGTTCCTACAGTCACGTATGTTCCTACAGTCATGTATGTTCCCATCATCACGTATGTTCCTACAGTCACGTATGTTCCTTCAGTCACGTATGTTCCCATCATCACGTATGTTCCTACAATCACGTATGTTCCTACAGTCACGTATGTTCCTACAGTCACGTATGTTCCCATCATCACGTATGTTCCCATCATCACGTATGTTCTTACAATCACGTATGTTCCCATCATCACGTATGTTCCTACAGTCACCTATGTTCCTACAGTCACCTATGTTCCTACAGTCACGTATGTTCCTACAGTCACGTATGTTCCTACAGTCACGTATGTTCCCATCATCACGTATGTTCCCATCATCACGTATGTTCCTACAGTCACGTATGTTCCATCATCACGTATGTTCCCATCATCACGTATGTTCCTACAGTCACGTATGTTCCATCATCACGTATGTTCCTACAGTCACGTATGTTCCTACAGTCACGTATGTTCCTACAGTCACGTATGTTCCCATCATCACGTATGTTCCTACAGTCACGTATGTTCCTACAGTCACGTATGTTCCTACAGTCACGTATGTTCCCATCATCACGTATGTTCCCATCATCACGTATGTTCCTACAGTCACGTATGTTCCATCATCACGTATGTTCCCATCATCACGTATGTTCCTACAGTCACGTATGTTCCATCATCACGTATGTTCCTACAGTCACGTATGTTCCTACAGTCACGTATGTTCCTACAGTCACGTATGTTCCATCATCACGTATGTTCCTACAGTCACGTGTGTTCCTACAGTCACGTATGTTCCATCATCACGTATGTGCAGACCCAGGACGCGCTGGAGATGATGTTTCTCAGCTGGCGTGGAAACGCCTCAGTGTTTCCCAGAGGAGCTGGAGAGAGGGAGTTCTGGGTTTATCTGGTTAGGCTGTCGTAGTCCCCACGTGAATTTGGCTCAGCAGACGTTAAGATGTAAAATTCTTTCTCAACTCTTCATGCTGGTCTGACATGGGGTACTTTTTCTTACATGTGCTCTTTTTAGTTGTTTTTCTAAAGTCGGCTAAACTCTTCTTCTTTCATCCCAAAAACAATATTGGAAACCCGACAAACACAAATCCTGCAGCTCCCAGCACCACCGCCTTCCCTCAGTTACACAACGCTGACTGATGTGTCAGCCAGGAGCTGGCCGTGTCCTTGTTTTCAAACGTCATTTATTTCAGCGACGTTGAATTTGAGGATGAAGGCTGGAATTTCAGGAGAGTGTCAAATCCGGCCCGTCTTCCCCCTCTCCGCCCTGACAAACATTCCCGCTGAGATGCTTCTTAATAAATGCAACTAAAGCCACAAAATCTTCAACAAAAAGGCCTAAGTGGACCTGCGTGGGTGGAGTTACACTGGTGTTTCTGCTCTCACTCACCTGGGATCCCGTTGTAGATGGAATGATGTTCTTGGAAGTCGTAGGACTGCAGGAACCCAGCGTTTCCTTGCTTCTCCCCCTGGATGCTTGGATGAGGAGCCAGTCTGATCTTCAGAGGTCTGGAGTGTCCTTTTGCTCGGCCGCGACCTGCAGCTCACAGACACATTGGTATTGTTGATGTGACAGCGGTGAAGCGGTGAAGTGCTGTGTGAGGTGATCTCCTCCCGTCTCTGGGGCTCGTCTGGGTCTCCTGGTAGTTGCTGCTCAGGTAAAAGCTTCATGCAGCACCTCGTTTGTATATTTATATTTGATGAAGTGCTAATTTAGTCAACTGAAGGTTCAGTTCTTGACGGAACAAGGCCCAGATGCTCTTTGTAGAGCCGTCTGAGTTTTGGTGTTCTTACCGCCTCCGTCCCTCTTCCTCGTCCCTCGGCGACCCTCAGCGCCCCGGCTGTGAGCTCGCTCTCTGGCCTCAGCATCATGGATGGTCAGGACCACCAGCAGCCACAGACCGGCCGCCACCAGCCACCACCTCATCCCTGCAGGAGAGCGCAGACCACGTTCAGGTTCAGGCCGCCAACGTCTTACAGACGTAAAGATGTTTTCAAACGTTTACTGTTTTCCAAAAACAAGCAGCTGCACAACGTAGTTCAAAAGAAATGTTCGACTGGCGCCACATCTGCGCCACATCTGCGCCACATCTGCGCCACGGGAGGTTACCACACGATTGCTGCTCGCTCCGCTGATGTTTATCATTAATCAGAAAACAGGAGCTCAAACAGCTGTTCTGAACCCTCCTCCTCCTCCTCCTCAGTACTTTTCTGCTCTCTTTTGTCTTGACTATATCAGACTTTAAGCCCTGAATTCCTGCATAAACCAGCTGCTTCAATATCTGGAAGCAACCAGACGGATCAGCGTTTCTGCACCTGCGTGAAAACGACGGGGAGTTTTACCTGCAGCCGCTTCTCGGAGGAAGAGCTGCGAGCGCTGCTGCTGCCTTCTTATAGCCTCAGCTGGGGTCCTAATGGCGGGTTCCCCGGGAGCGAGTAATGATGGTCTTCTCACAGCAGTCCTGTCATTATTAAAGCCCGCAGATGTCAGACGAGCAGACACCCTCGCCCAGCGCGGCGTTGTCTCCAGACTGACTCCGTCCTCGGCCTCTGATTGGATCCAGACAGATGTTCAGATCGTTCACCGTTTCTGCTCACGTCTTGACGGTGAAGTTAAACACTAATTTAATTGAACATTGGGCAGAAAAACACTTCTGTATGAGAGCAGAAGTGTAGTTCAGTGATGTCAGCTGACAAATTGCTCATCTCACAGCTGTTGAGGTGGTGCAGCTGCAGATCCAGATGTTCCACCTCCTGCGTCCTTCACACAGCACAGTAGGGCAGAAGCAAGTGTGATCAGAGCTGCTGAGAGGACTGGGAACTCCTCTGTGGACCAGTCTGCTAAGACACGTGAGGACATCTGTCCCGAAACTGGGTCATGTGGCAGGAAATGATCCCAGACACAGCAGCAGAATCCAGGTTCTGTCCAAGTCCAGAGCTTTAAAAGTTCTTCTCTTTATTCTCAAATGACACTGCAGCAGCATGTTTTATCTTTGGGGATAAATAAGGGAATGTTTTTCCTGCCGGGGCTGAAGAGACCAAACGGATGTCATGCATTTGCAGCCTTTGCAGGAGTGAGAAATGAAGTTTGTGTCAAAGCTCCGACTTTATCTCAAGTAGAAAAGATTTTGTTGCAGCAAAACTTCTTACTTCTGCTGGAAATCTACTTCAGATGACATCAGCAGAAATAACCGTTTACTTTTACTACTACTTCCTGTTTTTCGTCGCTCTCGTTCAGTTTTCTGTAACGTTAGTGTTCATTTGCGTCATGGTGACTTGTCCTCGTCACTCGGACGACCCGCACAGACGGCAGGAATGCACTCGAGACCCTCCCACCTCCCCCGACCAGCCAATAGGATGCCACAAATCGATGGGAGACAGAGAGAGAAAGAGGGAGAAAACGGGAGGGAGGGGGAGCGATGGAAAACAGTCGGCAGCTCAGTGTCTGGATGAACAGGCTCAGATGGAGAAACCTCCACCAAAAGATGAAACTCACTGTTCAAAGCCCCACAGCGACCTTTGATGTGATCAACTCGAACAATCTGACTTTTTCTGTTCAGCGTAAGCGTGAAAGTAGATTTTTACTTCTCCCTGAAAAAAGCTGCAACGCTCAGCGACTGCAGCTCTTCGTCCTCCGCCAACGGAGGAGTGTCGACGTCAATTCGTCTGATGTCCTCAACACAAATACTGACGAAGGTCTGGAGACTTTTCTTCCTCCTGCGTGGCGGCGTCTGTCACGATGAGTTCGCAGAGACGAAGTGGAATCCAGCCACATCGTTTACTAAAGCCGACAAGCAGATGCTGCTGCCTAAACCTAAAGGAACAGACGAAACGGAACCGAGCTGGAGGTTCCTGCCATCTCTTAAACCCGTCGCCGTGTCTGAGGTCCCGGGAACGCCAGATGTCGTATCTGGGGTACTTTCAGTTTAACTTCACGTCTGTCAGCCCTCCAAACAGCTTGTAATTGTTTTAGAACAAGAAACAAAAGGATCACGAGTACCAACACGTTTAAAACCATCATCTGCCTTCAGAAAAACGCTGACATTCCCAGTGTAAACTTGTGGCGGAGCTGCTCCGGTTGATGTTTCCGTCTCCGTAAAACTAGAATAAAACTACAATAAAACTAGAATAAAACTAGAAAGACGACGACACGGGACCCAGTTTTCCAAAAAAGAATGGCCTTTTCCTACATTACATTATTTCTGTGATGGCTGAAAGCTGAAGTGGGGTTAGAATCATCAGGAGGAAGATTTTGACGGCTCAGCGACGGACGCCGCTTCTCTAAATGAGCAGCTACAAGTACGATTCCTGATGTTTTCAACTGGACATCCTGCAATCATCGGCGTTTGAAGCAGAATCGCATGCAGAGAATCATAAACTTTATTAAAGATGACAACAACATCTGAGACGACTGGAAAGCGGTCCAGTCCGTCGTCCACATGTGGACAAATAAATCATTTACTAATGTAACAATCTTCAGGTGAATCGTGATCAGGAGCTGAGAAGGAATTATCTCCAAACGCCAAACCTCCGACTAGGAAAACCTGGAATGAGGACGTCTGTCTGATGCAGTCGTGCTGCAGTCCAACAGACAGACGGACAGAGAGGGGCGGAGCCGAGGACAGACAGACGGGAACTCTACATTACCGACGGACGCAGGACCGGGGGGTGAACTCTTCCTTCCTCTTTCTCCTCCCCTGGTTCTTCAGGAGCCGCAGGAGAACACCGTGACTGTGTTTGAGCGCGTGGAGCAGAGCGGACCGACGCAGCTGGGAGAGAGAGAGAGAAGAAGGAGCAGAGTCCAACATGTGTGTTCCTGTCCAGGCGAGGACGCTGCCAACATGCTGCAGGATATCTGACACGAGCAGTCGCGAGAACAGAAACGTGGAGAACCAGGAACCGCAGAAGAGCTTACATGGAGGTCACGGCTCACTCCAGAACAAACACGTGGCTTCACAGTCGCCCTGAACATTTGAAGACACTCCGACCCTGAACGAAGTCCCAGTTGAGTTTTTAAGCTCAACAGATCAGCGCAGGAGCTGCTCTGCACACGTCACTGTTATGTAATAAGATCATTTCATCTCATATTCTACCACTTTTATTCAGTTCAATTCAATTTTATTTATATAGCGTCTATTACAACACAAGTCGTCTCCAGGATCTTTCCAGAGACCAGAACATGACCCCCGAGCAATTATTACATAAACAGCGGCAGGTAAAAACTCCCCTTTAAGAGGGAAGAAACCTGGACCAGGACCTGGATCATGAGGGGGTAGAAACCTGGACCAGGACCTGGATCATAAGGGGGAACCCTCCTGCTGAAGGCCAGCCGGGTAGAGCAAGAAATAAGAAAGAATAGAGACATAGAGACACCGTCAAAGGTACAAGACAGGATACATTAGTAACTATCATCAGTAGTCCAATTAGACTTCTGTGAATATGGGTGATATATGGATAGACGGTGATCCAAGGAGATGAGGACTGCAGGTCGGGATGTCAGCAAGTATCCAACAGACATCCACACAGACAGGTGAAGGCAGACACTGGGATGGTCAGAGGTGGAACTGCAGGTCAGCAAGCAGCTCCTGAGGTTCTGGTCTGCAGGACATGCAAAGAAGAGGAAAAGAAGGACCAGACAAGCACAAAAAACTACCAGAACAATGGACCACAATTAAGTTTATGGGATATTGTTAATAAATGAGGGTTGAGGTGAAGAAGAGACAGGGAAGGCAAAGAGAAACAGAGAAGGTGAAAGGCACCACTCAGTGGATCATGTTGGTGCCCCCCTGCAGCAGGTCTACAGCAGCAGATCCAGATGAAGCTGTGTTGAAGACCAGCTGCTCCAGTCTGGTCCTGCAGCTGCAGCTGTGACTACTGGTCCTGACACACTAACGTTTACACCAACTAGATGTTTTACTGAACACAAACGTTTGAAGTTTGGTTTTAAAGGTGGAGGTGAACAAACTGGAATCTATCAGACAGATCTGATTTAAACCAATCTACAGCTGTCCCTTTAATCCCAACAACATACTCTAGTCTCTGCAGTAAAATGCTGTGATCTATAGTATCAAAAGCAGCGCTGAGGTCCAGCAGAACCAGTATGGACACTAATCCATCATCTGAGTCCATAAGAAGGTCATTGGAGACTGGAACCAGTGCTGTTTCTGTGCTATGATGCATCTGAACCCTGACTGAAGAACTTCAAATAGATCATTTCTATACAAATGGTCACACAGCTGCTGCAACGACCTTTTACAGATGTTTAGAGATAAATGGAAGGTTGGAAATTGGTCTTTAATTATCTAAAATGTCTGGGTCAAGAGAGGGTTTTTTAAGTAATGGTTTGATTATCTGAGGCATCTTGGGAACCACGTCGGGAATAATAATACATGTTATTTATGGGCACAGATGAAAGCAGAATACACAAGGACGAGATGGAAATGAGGGACTGGGGGGTCTGGTGAAGGTGAAGAGCTGGGTGTCATCTGCTTATGAAGTATGAAACTAAGTGGGTGAAATTGGTAAGCAGGAGCCCCAGGACAGAGCCCTGGGGGACGCCGGGTAGCTGGGAGTGAGCGTGAGCTGAAGGATTTTAAATGGACCAACTGCGTGTGAGTTACGTTAGCGTCCTGTCGTGAATTTGAAGCAGTTTGAACATCTGAAGGACTGGAAGTTGAGGCTTTTTCTCTCAGAGACGAAGGATTCTACATTTCTAAAAATCCCTTGTTTTGTATTGGTCCTAAGTGATATTCTAAAGTTCGTCTTTTGGACACCCGTCAGGTCGGCGGTGTTCCCCAGGATTGTAGAGGCCCTGGCAGGCGTTTTCAGCTGATTACACTGATGCACCAGGTGTCTTCAGTATGGAACCTTTTCACGATATTTCTGAGGTACTGAATTTGGGGTTTTCATTAGTTATAAGTTCTCATTAGAAGAAATAACCACTTGAAATAATCAGTCTGTAATGAATGAACATAATACACACGTTTCACTTTTCAAATGGAATTACTGGAATGAATCACCTTTTTCATGATATTCTAATTAAATGAGCAGCGCCTGTTAATGTTGGGATCACAGGAAGTTCTGTGGTTTTCTGTCTCCCGGCAGCTACTTTTACTTGGATTCAGTTTTTTCTTCAGAGGTCTCCTCGGAGCGGTTTAGGACTCCGGAGGCTGTCTGTCGTCATTAAGGCGTGCCAGGAAACGTGATTGTAGTGAATTACCACCAGGCTGGATGATGGCGTTTGGCTGCTCTGATCAGCAGTGATCAATAAGTGCACTTTGACTTTAAATTACTTTTACACTTGCATTAACAGAGGACGCGAGTCTGAAGCGCACTGAGCATGCTCAGACTGATGTTTGTGTCGTGCGTCTGCAGGAGAAGTTCCCGTCTGCCGTGTCTCTTCCGGGAGGCTGCCGGTCAGAGGTGATGAGCATCAACCACCCCGAGCTTCCACGGTAACGACTCATCCTGATGGAGCACCACCCGAGGGAGAAGCAGGGTCTCTGAGGTCACGTCTGCTTCTGTTTACAGGTGTGTCCTGTGTGTTCGTTGGTCGGTTGACGTGTCCACAGGGGGCGCTGTCAGTCCAAACATCAGCCTGCTGACAACGATCCCTGAAGAAGGTGAGATGTTTGTCTGGAGCTCACTGAACTGAGCTTTGACGAAATAACAGAACTAAACAAATGGGGTCTGGGGTGGTCTGGTGGGACCCGGTGGGACCCTGAACTTCTGCCGTCTCTCTTCTTGGAGGTAACGGAGGTTTTTTGTTTGTCTCCTCAGCTCTGCAGCGGTTCCCCTCTCTGTCTGCGAGAGGCGCTGCGGAGGCCTTTCACAGCCTGCTGAGCATTCTGGGGCCTGAAGCGGCCGTGGAGTCGGTCATCAGAGCCGTCAGCCTTTCGCCGGATGTTTAAGTCCACAACAAAACCCCTCGTTTCCAGACCTCCTCTGCTTCATCCAGATGGAACAAAACCAGGCGGAGACACTGCAGTTAGTCTGTTAGAAATCTTTATTTTGATATAAACAGCTCGGCTGTGACAGCAGTAACAGCAAAGCTCGTTGGTCAAAATCTACAAAAATAAATAATTTAAATACAAAAAGCCAGACAGCAGTGTCGCCTTTGTATTTTAAAATAGTTTCTTCTCTCAGCTATTTACACTCGCAGGCGTCGCGGCGATGCAACGTTGCTCCGCGGCGGCGGCTCCTGATCAAAGCCACCTGGCAGGTGGAGGTTCGACTTCACAAGACCTGGTTCACGTTCGAGTAACATCGGAGACTGAGTAAATGCCTCGCCCTCGCTCCCATCAGCCCCTGCGCCGCCGCCACGCTGCCTTTCACATCACATTTTTAACATCAGTTAGTGGCTGCGTCAGTCCGCTGCTGCCCACGCTCCATCGCCATGGCAACAAGAATCTGCGAGTCCAGATGCTGACAACTGAGCCGCCAAGACTGACTCGGGGTGTGACAGGTTGATTGGCCGATTGAGAGTGGGCGTGGTTAACAGGAACTGAGGTCAAGTGTTGTGATTTTATGCGAGGTTCAGCAGGACGAGCCGCCGAGCGGCCTGGCGCTCCCGAACGAGTCGTTCAGACATCAGACGCTGCCGCCGAGCGGCCTGGCGCTCCCGAACGAGTCGTTCAGACATCAGACGCTGCCGCCGAGCGGCCTGGCGCTCCCGAACGAGTCGTTCAGACATCAGACGCTGCCGCCGGGATGGTTTTACTTGTTAAAGCTTTGAGGTATTGACAGCTTGTTTCTGCGTTCACGCCGGCAGCCTGAACGGGGAGATCTCTGCCGCCGCCGTGTGAACGCTGCCTGTAACAGTTTCCTCAACAAATGTGGCCCGAGCCGCCGCAACGGCGAGTATCGAGGACGAGACGCTCACAGGAAGCCACTAACGGCACAAAGATGAGCAGAGAAGCAGCGTGAACGTCGTCGTAGGACACGTTCCTGCGTTCTCCATGAAACGCGCCACATCACGGACCGGTGTTGACGTCGCGCTGCAGCACGCAGAGTTTATGCTCATTTTCATACATTCCTGATGGCGCCGAACGCCGTTTCTGAGGAGCAACATCAACGTAGCTCTGACTTCAGACCAGGACCACAGGAGGAGCTGGTGAGCTTCTTCAGAACCGAAGCCGGTCGTCATCGGTGCTGGACGCCGCGTGTCCGCCGCACTAACCACTGTTCATGAAGGCACCACGTCGAGGAAACGGGCCGTTAGAGGTTCAGATTTAGGGTTGAAAGACCTGCACTCCAGTTCTAGGAAGGCCCCCCAACGCCGCCGCCAAAACAATCCCGCTCAGACGCTTTACTACCATCAACTGTGGCTCCGGGTCCATCGGGGACCAACGAGTAGACGTGAAATGTGCCTGAGGCGTTCAAGGTGATGTACGGGACACATCTGTGCACAAATTAAGATCCACCAGGAAGAACCGCTGTTCGTCACCTAAACCTGAACGAAGGGCCCCTCCCTAGGGAAGGCGGGGTTGTTGCGTGCCCGGTCCGGGTCTCACAGTTCTGCCTCCAGCTGCAGCTGCGGTGGATTTGTTGTCATTCGTCTGATGAGGTTTTCAACATCGGGCAGCGATGTGAAGATGTGGCCGGTTCAGCGTAAACGCAGTCCGTTAATCGCCCGTCTCCGTGGTGGATCCGTGGTCTCGCTGGTGCGTCGCTTCTGCGGTGACCCCCGTTTTTTCTTAAACAGTAAACCGACCCTGTAATGGCACCTTTTACCTCTGAGGTAGTTCACAACCAACAGGTGAAACTTAACGAGACATAATCAGCTCGTGTCTGATTGTTTTTGATGCGGATAAAAATAACCAGCTGACTCGGCTACAAAGCTCGGCGAGTGGTAAAGCATTGTGGGTTAAAAAAACCTAATCTAATCAAATCAAATCCTTCAACCAGAGTAACTGTTCCTCTTGGCCGCTGTGGCCGCGGTGATGGAGCTTCTGTAGTGTTACTGGGGAGCAAAAGAGGCGGAGCGTGTTGCCACGACAACCGCATACATTCAGTCAAGAGGCAGTTCTTATTTTGTAGGAGGACTCGCCTCCTGACTAAATGACTGGCTCGGTTGCCGTGACAACACATGCTCTACAATCACTAAGACAACCGTGCGCCAGTTGAACTTCGGGTTCAGCGGCGACTTGGACATCATTTTACTGAGCAGCAGCAACGCCACAGATGAACGGCGCATGACCCGGACTTGGTCATCGTGGCGCCGGGTCGTTCACATGGGATGGAAGAGCAGCATGCAGTCCTCCCTCTCTGGAGCTACGATGATGTTTGGGAGCAGCGGCACTGAACCGCTTGGCAAGGCACCTCCAGTCCTCAGGTAGCAGGAAACAATCTTCTGGTCCAGACGGAGCTGGCGTGGAATGCTGTCGAAAGGCTTCGGGTCCAAATCCAGGATGGAGACAGAGCAGGAAAATGCAACGGGTCTGAAGTCTCTGAGCCGCCTCTGTGTGGGGAGACTACAGGAGAGGAGCATTAGTGGCGCCGCCTGCTGGACTCTGCTGCTTCCTGCATTTTTGTTTGATGGTGAAAATGACACTGAAATGATGAATGAATGAACCATGAATGACCGGTGCGATTATTACCAGACGTCCATCCAAACAACGCAGTGCATTAATACTAAACCTGTCCAGACTGAGCTCACCCTTCATCGTCGTCCTCTTCCTCACCACTGGGCACCAGAGCAACCATGATGGAACAATCCTTGGCTGTCATGGCAACGCGGTACTGATGGACCTGTAGGGAAGATGCGCCGCATTTACACGGCACTTTTGAACACCTCAGGAGCCTTGATAAAAAGGTTATATGTACAATCCAGAAGATCTCCATTGACCTCCATGTTAAAATGTTCAACTTTACAATCCAACAGCTGTGGTTTAGTTCGACTTCACACCCATAACTGTATGAGCGAATCTTTGTGCATCTGATCAGGTAAACTGATTGAACAATAAAAGCCTGTGTAATTGGGGACGCAGTCCCTGGAGAAGTCAGAACCAGAAACGGCTGGAAGTCATCTGACCTTGGCGACAGCGTACTCCACCGACCCGTCGTCCTCCGTCGGGCATTTCTGCAGCTTCTCCAGGAAAGCCTCGTTGTACGGTCCATCTATCTGGAGACGAGTCCTAACGCAGACAGGAAGCGATACCAGAGTCATCTCACCGTCAGAGCAGTTTTCCTCTAGCTGGGTTTTACCGTGTCTACCTCTCTTTAGGGAAGTCGTGCAAGTGCTGCTCCACCCGCCGGTACAGAGGATAAAGTCCTTCGATGTCCAACGTGTCCAACATCTGAGTCTGGAGAATCCTGAACAAAACGCTGCTGCTGGGTAAGCCCTGAGAGCCTGCAGGCAGGAAACCAGCACAGAGCAGAGTGACCACTTCCGTCTATAAAACCCCCAGAACCGTCCGTCTCCTGTACCGTCGGGGGTCTGCTGGAGCCCAGTTCAGTACGGGCGAAAGGCACCACCAAACCTCCTCGTATAAATGTAATTCAAGAAAAAAACGCTGTAGTTGTACGTATGCGAGTTTCCAGACCGGAGAAAAGAAGGTTCGAGCACCAGCTGTTGCTGAGCATTTTAAATCTAAGGAAGCAAATTCAGCACAATCAAACCAAACGGCTGCACGCGCTCATTTCAGGCGGATTTAGCGCCGCCATCACTTCTCCCCACCTGAGCGTCGACAGCAACTGACTATCCGCCGTACTACTTCTCATGGTGCATTGTGGGACAGTTATAATAAATGATAAGACAGCACCTCAAGTCAGGCTAGTGGACCATAAAGAACCGAGTCAGAAAGGCTGCGGCTGTGACCCGCTTCACACCAGCTGACAGACGGGTGATCGTGGCGTTTCTAACCGTGGCGAATCCTCTCCTTGTTGAACGGGCTAGCTTCACAGAGGCTCCGCCCCTCTCCTCGTCTGTCAGCTACCTCTCCTCCATCTCCTCCTCCACTCAGCAGGGCGTTCACCAGGACCTACAGACAGAATGAGGTTCGGCTGTGAGGCGTCGCCACATGGAGGTTCCTGTCTGGAGAACCAAGCAAACCCAACGGCAACGTTCTCACTGTGTGTGGGTGTGGTTGGGGGTGTGGTCCTCCTGAAGTCTATGACCATCTCCTTTGTCTTGCTGGCGTAAGTTTCAAGTTTTATCTTTGCTACTCTTTTATTTCAAATGTTTGAGGTAAGTAATCTTTGACCATGTTCATTTTTAATCTGTAAAGACAATTTCAAGTGAACAGGTTTTCAGTTTTATGCATGTGCACCCACGTACACGTCACTCCTGTCCGCAGTCGTGCTTCACAGCAGCCGATTACCTGGATGAAGTCGCTCAGGACGGCTTTGCTGGTCACGTGACCGTTGAGTCGGTTGTTCCCACACAGGAAGTAAGGTCTGAGGTGATGCAGCAGAGAGTTCACGTCTGGAGATTCGTCACTGCCCTCCTTACTGCTGTAGACGCACTGACCACCCTGAAACACACACACTTCTTACGCTGGCTGTTTGAAATCCTGCATGACTCTTTACTGACATTATTTCACTCAGAAATGAACACTGGACGATGACGGGTGGGAACAAATGCTGGTGCCAGCTGTGTTTTGCAGTCACAGTCTCATGATCACAGCATGTCCATCCATCCATCTTCTTCCGCTTATCCGGGGCCGGGTCGCGGGGGCAGAAGTCTAAGCAGGGATGCCCAGACCTCCCTCACCCCAGACACTTCCTCCAGCTCTTCCGGGGGAATCCCGAGGCGTTCCCAAGCCAGCTGAGAGACATAGTCTCTCCAGCGTGTCCTGGGTCTTCCCCGGGGCCTCCTCCTGGTGGGACATGCCTGGAACACGTCTCTAGGGAGGCGTCCAGGAGGTATCCTATACAGATGCCCAAGCCACCTCAGTTGACTCCTCTCAATGTGAAGGAGCAGCGGCTCGACCCCGAACTCCTCCCAGATGACTGAGCTTCTCACCCTATCTCTAAGGGAGCGCCCAGCCACCCTGCGGAGGAAACTCATTTCGGCCGCTTGTATCCGTGATCTTGTCCTTTCGGTCAATACCCAAAGTTCATGACCATAGGTGAGGGTGGGAGCGTAGATTGACCGGTAAATCGAGAGCTTCGCCTTACGACTCAGCTGCTTCTTCACCACGACAGTTCGGTACAACGACTGCATAACTGCAGACGCTGCACCAATCCGTCTGTCAATCTCACGCTCCATCTTTCCCTCACTCGTGAACAAGATCCCGAGATACTTAAACTCCTCCACTTGAGGCAGGACCTCTCCACCTACCCGGAGAGGGCAAGCCACCTTTTTCCGGTTGAGAACCATGGCCTCGGATTTAGAGGTGCTGATTCTCATCCCAGCCGCTTCGCACTCGGATGCAAACCGTCCCAGCGCATGCTGTAGGTCCTGGCTCGATGAAGCCAACAAGACGACATCATCCGCAAAAAGCAGAGATGAAATCTTGTGAAGCGTCCAGCCCCTCTGAAGGAGCTGGTTTCAGAGCCCAGGCTGTGTGCGCAGGTGAGCCCGACTATCTGTAGCAGGTATCTCTCAACCTCCCGCACAAGCTCCGGCTCCACCCCCCCCAGCGAGGTGACAGTCCATGTCCCCAGTGCCAGAGTTTTGGTCCAGGGATCCACCCAAACCACCCAGCCTACTAGAAGTCGGACCCATGTTGCCATGTTGGGCTGAGCCCGGCCGGGTCCCGTGGGCACCAGGCGCTCGCCCTCGAGCCCCAACCCTGGCTGCAGGGTGGGGCCCCGGTGACGCCAATCCGGCGACGTAACGATCCTTGATGGTAATCTATTCATGAGGGGGTAGGGAGCATTTCCACAACCTAAAAATAAATGTTGAGCACCGGTGCGGTCTTGTGAGCTCCTCACCTCACACACCTTAACAGGGTTTAAATCTAAGACCAGGATCTAAATGACAACGCTGACATGAACTTTAACTGGATCCTCAGTGTTCCCGGGTTCAGATGAGACGAGACCCGAGAAGTCGTACTTCTGGACCGGCTCCTTATTAAAACACTGACTCTGTACGTTTAGAACTTTTTGAAGAAAGCCTGAATCAGTTTTTACACACATTACACTTTTGTCAGTAGTTTTACTTCTTCATTTACACCTCAAACAAATGATAATCGTTCCGTTTATGAGCCTCCGACTGGTGCCAGTATCCTGAAGACTCATCTCCAAACTCCTGTCAGACCTTTCCGGGTCCCGCTGCTGACCGGCAGCCCGATGCTCACCTTAAAGATTTTGAAGTTATTCTGAGGCTCTTCTATCAGATGTCTGATGGCGAAGTGCATTCTCTGCCTGTTCCTGCAGGACACCAGAAACAAGGCTGTAAGTCTTTAGAGGCAGCAGCAGAGAGGAAGTGAAAGGTCTGAAGACAACAGAAAAGTGAAAGCAACAGTCACGGCAGCTTGTATTCAGACATTTTCAGGATTTAGACATTTAAAAACCCTTTGCACAAACCAGCGGCTAAAGAAAAATGTCGCATGACATTTGTATTAATCTCCTGCTCCTCCAGAAGAGCACAGGAGCAAAATGATAAAAGATCACAAGAGAAGGAAAAACTGCATTTCCTTCCAAATCAGCAGTCTGCTACTCCAACACTTATTATGCAGAAGTGATGAGCTGAGAAGTGAAGAGAGAACAGAAGCACAGACGTCTCTGAAACAGGCCAGCAGGAGGCCTGCCGACTCCGCCAGTTCCATTACAACATCCAGCATCTTCAGGCTGTCTCACGTCTGAGGACTAAGCAGCACGCTTTGACAGGCTTTTGCTGGCTTTCCAGTCTCACTAAATACAGCAGAGCTGTACGTCCAGCATGAGCAGCAGCATCATCATCATCATCATCATCATCATCATCATCAGCAGCAGCAGCAGCAGCAGCATCATCATCAGCAGCAGCAGCAGCAGCAGCATCAGCAGCAGCAGCTCACCCTGAGAACAGGTCTAGAGGACAGTACAGGCTGTGTCTCCTCCACTTCCCATTGGCCACCTGTGCAGAGACATGAAGGGACCAACGTCAAAGGCAGAAGCAACAGGTTTGAGGTCACACTCATCAGTCGAGTAGTTTTGAATTTTAAAACAAGGGTGATGACCTGCAACAAACACGGACACGGTTTACAATGTCACATCAAACCTAAGTTAAGAAATATGCTGGATTACTTTTAGGAAAACTTCCCAAAAGTAAGCAGATATTCTTTGAAATTACACTGGAGTGAATCATTTTAATCTGAGAAAGTGCTCTGTCTGCCCGGACATTAAACAGCCTCCGTGAGCTGGGCCCGGTTGGCCCGCGGACCGGCCCTGCTGCAGCTGCTGGTGCGTCTCCATCCGAGGGTACCTTGTAGTGCTGGTGCATGCAGTAGCGGCACACTTTGGCCTTCATGTCCTTGCTGACGTGTTTGGGGGACGGCAGGAAACCACATTTAGGCTGAAAACACGACACAGAACAGCTGCTAAGTAACACGAACAGAGCACTCGTGATGTGTTTCCACAGCCCGAGTGTGACACTGATTTGTAACAGTGAGGCTGCTGTTAATAATAGTGAAACTAAATTTACATGGAACACTGCTGGCTCTGTTTTTGTTTCCTGGATTCATGTGACGGCCAACGTGGGGGAAACTGGCCTTAAAAAGAAATCCCCTGACTGTGCGTGTACCTTGATCTCGATGCAGAGTGGGGGGGGTGTGTGTGCTGGCTGGTGCAGGGGGGGGGCCGTCAGGTTGGGCAGACAGAGAGCGCAGCCGCTGTAGATGTCCATCACCTTGTCACAGCGCCACGCTGAAGAACAAAAGGCTGTGTTCAGTTTGAAACAGTTTTAATGTCAGTAAATGTTTTGACCCTCCTGATGTGGCAAACTATCCATCCAACTACACCTGATTTATTCAACAACCCTTTACTCAGAAAGAGTCCTGGCAACGAAACAGCTCGGATCAGCAGGACTAATAAAACCTCCAAGTCTGAGCAGATCTGGACCTGCGTCATCTCCCGACTAAAAGCTCTGCTTAAACTCAGATTCAACGACAGGAACACGTCGTGTTAAATGGAAATCTCTTGCAGGCGGGCAGCCAGATTCATTAGCATAAACCCGCCCACACACCACCGAACAAGGAGTTAACGTGTGATTGGTCAACCTGCAGGTCTACCTGTGAACATGAAGCACATTGAAAGAAGAGGAGAAGAAACATTCCTCTGGTGACAGAAACCTTGTTCTCTGAACTGAAACAGAAATGTAAAATCTTCTATTTTTATCTTTTTGAGCTGTGAAGAATATGTTTTGTTGTGTTGGGAATTTTACTACCGGACCACGTGACTGGTCGCGGGCTGGCCTGGAGCATCCTGGTAAGTACCGGGAAGAGAACGGAGGACACTTTCTTCGAGGATGCGGGTCAGCAGATAAGTTGAAGGTAGACAGAAATAGTTCAAACTGTTTGCGGTTATATTTGTCACGTGGGTGTCCAGTTTTATTTTCCATTTCACACACGAGTCGCTGAACTTTAGGAGTTCACCGGCTGGTTGTGTGACGTCCTGACAGGTCGACGCTGCCGCCCATACAAGCACATTCATGTTACAGAAGACAAACCTGTCAGCCTCACCTGGTCGTTGGTGCTGAATTCTGATCGACAACTGTCGCACAAACTCCAGCGGCAGTTTGACCACTTCCTGCAGAGGAAGACAACGTACTGTTCTTAACGGCGTTTCTTGGCATCAGTACTTTCACATCTATGAAAACACTGGAAAGGATTTAGTAACACTGTGCAGAGCTCACTGATGTCTCCGAGACATCATTAACCACCTCTAACAGACGACAAAGACCGTTCACTGTAAAAAAACAAAAAAACATCTACCATCTGCTGACACAACTACTGATTTTTGATGGTGCTCCAACTCTTATGAAGGACATACAGATTGTTGACCCAACTCGGAGCAGATCCAGGCGTAAGGAAGCATGTGAGCAGGCAACACCCAGCTCCTACTTCTACCCTGGACCCAGCATACACCCACTGGCTGTCGCTGCACCACTTTAATGTTCCCGATTGTAAAATACCATCAGAGAAATATCCCATGAAGGTACATGTTCCTCCAGGAAGCTCCTCGGCCCAAGAACGCTTGAAAAACACCACAAGACACATGCATACCAGGACTCTGTTCACGCTGACACAAGAACTCATTATCTGCATTTCTAATAATCTATAAATGGCCAGCTGCGACGGTTATGAGATACAGATCATCTGACTCACCGAAATAACTCAAAATCAACGAGGATACAGTGTGTAGCATGTGTACAGTGGGACCTTAAAGAGAGTTGCGCAACATTTCTAAGAAGCAGCGTCCTGAGAAGCCCGCGTTCACCATTCCTGTTCTGAGAATAAAGCTTTTCCTAGTAGACTCCGGTCATTTCAGGAAAACAGCAGGTGAGGCAACTTTCAGAGGGCTGAACTACGCCACTCACACAAAACAGTCCCCTTTAACCCCCCACAGCCCCGTTATTTGGTCACTTCAGTCGACCCAGTCCAGTTATTACAAAAACAGGTTACAACGCTGACAGGCGTCCTTTCGTGTTCTCCAGTAACCCTCTACCAGTATTTTATTGACTCCAACATAAAGGGTTCATGTGTTAACGCCGTTCACAACATGCGGTTCCTCCACTCACCGCTAGGGTCCGGACCTGGGTCCGGGTCCGGACCCGCGACCTAAGAGGAGCAATGTTCCGTTCTGCTCCACTAAGGAAACGCAACACGTCCATTTCAGCGCTCAGTCAATGAAGATCAAGCTGGCAGGAAGTCAGAAACAACATCACAGAATCTACAACCAATTTTCAAAATAAAACACCACGAACTAGGAACTAGGAACTAGGAACTACACTCCAGCCAGTGCATCAACGTCTCGTTACCCGGCGGAGGCTGGGGGTACACAGTTCAGGTTTTCAGGACAGATTCACCATCTACCAGGAGAGGTGAATTTAAAAGTGGAAAAGCTGATTTTATATCAACACCACTCATCCTTTTTACATGGATAGCAGCAGAAATATGACGTGTGGCGAGAAACGCGTCTTAACGAGCAGGTCACTGCATGAATCTTATGTGATCTTAAAACATTTGTGTAACAAAAAAAGTGCCTGGGCTTTACTATAAACTCAATTAACATTTTCTTTGAATGCTTGCCGGTCCGCAGTCTCCTTATGCGTTTCACTGCTGTGACTCGTTTCGTCTGTCCAGAGACGACAGATGCAAACGAGCTGCCAGTTAACGCTGCTGCACGTGTAACAACTGTAAACTGTCCCTGCCAATGAATAAAGACGTCAAATGAAACCTTACACATAATACCACAACAGCAATAAATAATAAGTGAACCACAGTAAGCAATAATAAAGAATTATGCACTTACATACCAGAATCAGAGGCAGTCTGGACGCATGTTGAACAGTTTTAGAAAAAGCGCCCACAAATAACTGAACATTTGCTGAATGAAAGAGTGTGAACCCGACAGTCTCACCCCACTATGGATGAACTTCTCCCCCAGCAGGCTGCTCATCACGTTGGAGCTGAAGTCAACGATGTTCTGGATCTGCCTGAAGGCCTGCTCCGCCGTCTGCAGCACAAAGATGGACACGTGCAGGTAAATGACAGCTCGGCTGCGTCAGGGATGCAGACAGACCGTAGCTGTAACAGTTATTGACATTACTGAACTGCTTCTTCACCGTCTGCGTGAACACAATGACACGGACAGAGCTGCAGACGAGACATCTACTGACGTAACAGGAAGTCCGTCTGGATCACGAAGGGAAATAAGATGGAAATCCACCTCGATTATCAGTCTTGATCACTTATTTTCAAATGGGCGTTGAGCTCATGCACGTGAAAGAGGAGAAGTCTAGAACAAAGAAACGGTCACACGCAACCCGGGGGGCCGTCCTCGAACCTGGACAAACTCCACCCCTACATTTATGATGTGAATCGAAGCACTCGAGTTGGAAAAAATAATTAATTCATTAATTAAATAAAATTAAATCAAGTACATAAAATTAATCAAATTTATAGATGTATATTTATGCAGCAATAAATACCGCCTGATACCGGTCAGAGCCTGTACAAAAAAAACAAACTAATTAAATGGCTTCTGTGTGCTTCAGGTGTTGGAGATGTATATTAATAATCAATATCGATCTGTTCTCCGGCTCCATCTACAAACGAGCATCTAAACACATTATAGAACATTAAGAACTCAGATTTAGCTCTTAAATGCTTTAAGTCCTGGTATTAGAAGTAGGACTGATGAGCAGAATGTCATTTAAATTCAGGGAGTGGGCGGGTGTCACACTTGGTGAATATTTAGATCAGAGCCTGTAGTCTGAACCAGATGTGAAAATCAACTTCTGCTCCACTGGAAGTGAAACTAGATGCATGTAAATGAAGACTGGCTCGGCTTCCGGGGGCTGAGGGTGTCTACAGCTGCCCACTGCAGCCACAGAAACCAGAGCGCCGTTTACAGGGATTTCTACAATCCATAATCCAGTTCCGAACCCGAGGTCTCGTGCAGCCACAAGTCTGTTGTTTTAAGTTCATTTCTGCTCCAATTACAGATGTAAACGCCTCCAAAAACGGATCAGGCGCTTTCACTTGAGCGTGCTCTTGTGCTTCCGTTTCGTGACAGATATTTGGATCAGGAAACTGACGTTTACAAGTAAACAGTACAATTATGAGACGTGGTCTGCATCAGTTCAGGGATGTGGTCTGCATCAGTTCAGGGATGTGGTCTGCATCAGTTCAGGGATGTGGTCTGCATCAGTTCAGGGCTGCTCGTGATTACCTGGGGCGGGTTTTCGCAGTCTTCTGCCGGATACTTGAGCAAACGCAAAACTCTGGAGAGCTGCATGAAAATGAGAGAAGTCTGGTTAGGATCAGCAGAACTCCATTTAAATTCACAACTGATTAGAGATGTGCATCTAATGATTTTTTCTTTTAAGTTTTATTTTGGCTTTAAGCAATCATAAAAACAAGATCATTAAACTTAAAATATAAATTGGACTGCATTGCAACAACGCTTTACTCGTGTCCTGCATCATAAATGCTCCGTCTTCCCTCACATCCCAAACTCAGTCCCAGTCAGCTTTAGATCACTTTCAGCCTTTATCAGAGAAAACCCGTCAATACTTTAGTTTCATGGATGTAGATTCAAAGAAACCTGAAGCGCGTTCAAACACTGGTGCCATTTTTCCACATCACAGCAACAGTAAATCCATTCTGCAGGCTCCGGGGCGTGTCAGGGTGTGCTGGCCATCAAAGTTCACAGAGGACAATGAGCCACCAAAAACAAGAGTCACAATACCAGTTGTTGGAAGACATTTCACTACCACGCGGTCCGGGCCGTGTGACAATGAGCAAAGACAACGTATTTCAACACGGGTATGAGCAGTGTTGACATAACACACAATAAGATCCATGACGGAGCCGGTCCGCATCACTGCGGGGTTTGGCCGCATCTCTGGTTTCAACAGTCCTGTCCTCCACGTCAGCTCCGGGTCGTCTCGCACCACCGGCCCAGTTGACCCAAGTTAACCCGGATTAACACGGGTCGTACGCACCAGCGGGCCAGTTAACCCGGATTAACACGGGTCGTCCCGCACCAGCGCCCCAGTTGACCAAAGTTGACCCGGGTCTTCCCGCGCCAGCGGCTCAGTTGACCCAGTTAATCCGAATCGTCCCGCACCAGCGGCCCAGTTGACCCAAGTTAACCCAGGTCGTCCCGCACCAGCGGCCCAGCTGACCCGGATCGTCTCGCACCAGCAGCCCAGCTGACCCAAGTTAACCCGGGTCGTCCCGCACCAGCGGCCCAATTAACCCGGATTAACACGGGTCGTACCGCACCAGCGGCCCAATTAACCCGGATTAACACGGGTCGTCCCGCACCAGCGGCCCAGTTGACCCGGATCGTCTCGCACCAGCGGGCCAGTTAACCCGGATTAACACGGGTCGTACCGCACCAGCGGGCCAGTTAACCCGGATTAACACGAGTCGTCCCGCACCAGCGGCCCAGTTAACCCGGATTAACACGAGTCGTCCCGCACCAGCGGCCCAGTTAACCCGGATTAACACGGGTCGTCCCGCACCAGCGCCCCAGTTGACCCAAGTTGACCCGGGTCTTCCCGCACCAGCGGCTCAGTTGACCCGGATCGTCCCGCACCAGCGGCCCAGTTGACCCGGATCGTCCCGCACCAGCGGGCCAGTTAACCCGGATTAACACGGGTCGTACCGCACCAGCGGCCCAGTTAACCCGGATTAACACGGGTCGTCCGCACCAGCGGGCCAGTTAACCCGGATTAACACGGGTCGTCCGCACCAGCGGCCCAGTTAACCCGGATTAACACGGGTCGTCCGCACCAGCGGGCCAGTTAACCCGGATTAACACGGGTCGTCCGCACCAGCGGGCCAGTTAACCCGGATTAACACGGGTCGTACCGCACCAGCGGCCCAGTTTCAGCTCGCCACGGGGGACGGACGCTAACTAACCCGTTAGCGTCCGTGACCCCCGCAGCCGTTTTCACGTTTCCCGTCACAAAACAACGGTCAGTAAGCGACTCGGAGCGGACACGCAGCCAGACACCGATCGGCGGGTCGGCGGTTCCGGTCCTGAACAAGAACGTCTTTACGTGGTCTGAACATGTAGCTTCGTGAGCTAGCACCACGGGCTAGCGAGCCGCCAGGACGCCGGACGTTTTGCTGCCGGTTTTCCGTCGTCGTGACCGAACTTCGGGAAGACACGCAGCCGCTCCAGCGGCAGCGGCCGCGGCCGACGGAGCAGCCGACGTGACTGGGGCGCACAAGTCCGGGCGGCGCCCGCCGGCCCGCTCACCTGAACGTGACACACCACCAGGCTCTTGTTTCCCTCTCCGTGATACTTCCAGTCGTTTTCATCCATTTTGTCCAGCTCCATCACACCGACCACGAACCGAGCTCCTGCCGAGGACCGAAGTGAGGCGACACACGGAACACGCACATACACGCACGGACACGGATCCCAAGAGCTGCTCCGAGGTACTTCAGCAGACCCGACCGAGGCGGCGACCCGGCCCGGACAGACCCCGCCCACCACATTACTACTTCCGACCAGACCTTCAAAGAAACAAACTAGCACGTGGTGGACGTGAAGCGCGACGACATTGCTTCGAGATAATTACTCACAGGTATCCATTCCTCCTGTATGACTCACCTGAATAAAGTTAAGAACAGAGGTCAGAAACCCGCCATGGCCGAGCACAAAGACCCCGACCTCAGCTTGAGGACTTCTGCTGAGCTGAAACTTCTGAGGCGTCACTAGGCGTCGTACCGAGCAGTTACTCACATTTCCCAGAGATGTTTTGTTGTGCTCGTCATTTAAACGAGGGAGCAGCACGACTGCTGCCGGCCAAGAGGCAAAATAACGCCATTCTCACCGTTAACACAAAAACAGCCCCAGGGAATATTTTGTTTACTTTGTATTTTTCCTTTCGTCTTTTGAGAATAAAATATTTAAAATTATTTTACACTGAAGCTTTTATATTAAATCCGTTTAACGTCACTCGCTCTGACACGTGACACCAAGGGGCGGGGCATCCTGAGGTATGAGGTAACCAGCCAGAAGCAACATTACATTAACAGATATGGTTAAACCGCTGAGACGTGAGAAGTCCCAAACCACCCCTTCATCTAAATTTTCATAGATGAATTAGTACACGTTGTTCGCCACAGCAGTGCTTTATATATTCTCTATGACAAAAGTACAAAATTGCATGACAAAAAGTACCATTTCATGAAAACCGTGTTCACGGAAGATTATCTTTCAAATAAAGAAATCCAGAAGTGAAATTTAACTTATACTTGTTACAACTACAAAGAGAAAGTTTGGGGGTCATTAATAAAAGATACTTGGTATTGGATTATTTATAAACATAAAGACTCAATACTGAAACCCTTTTTTCAGCAGTATCAGTGATTCTGATTCTGGCCTTTATATCAGAACTATCTGCTTCACATCAGAACTGGGTCACACAAATCTTTTATATCAATTTCAAAAGAGACACACCAAAGAAAAGGAGAGGGGAGTAGACGCCCCCACATGAGCTGCCACGAACAGGACTTTAAAGACGTGTTCAGAGGGGAGCTTCTGTGTCCCTTCATGTCACAGACTTCTCATTAGGATCTAAACGCACACTTTTAACTTTTCAAAACAAAAGCATTCATTGAGAAGATTTTAGTTGAAGACAAAGCCACACAACTGCTCATAAATGATAAATCACAAATGTTTTAATACGTATAAAAACAACAGGGACAACAACACACATACCAACAGGACATGGTGTTCTATACAGACTCCTGGAGACAGAGGACCTGATTTGTGCTGAGATGCTTCAGCTGCTCCGCGGTTTTCCATCAGTGATCCCAGAACAGAAGCTTCCCTGTGATGCTCGCCTCTGGCTGGAGAGGAAACAGTCTGCACACCAAACAAGGTTCTTATTTGCAATCTGTACATCTGATGATTTATGTCTCTTTGAAACTATCTGTGCTCCTCTACAAACAAACGTAGGTGTGATCAGTCCATCCCTCCGATGTCGTGCTGTTTGTACGACTGTGAGACCAGACTCCCTGCAGAGAGACAGCAACTGTCAGACAACAACACTCAGCTGAACTCTCAAATGACTCTTAAGAGACAGACAGACAGCAGCTGTAATTATTGTTGCAATGGCAATCAAATCAATTCTGTTTTCCGACTTGGTATTTTAAATAAAATGTGACAACAATTGTTTTACTCACAACTCGGGTGAAAACATTTTACTTGAAAAGAAAAATATTTCTGTCTTTCACAAATTAATTTGTCATGAAACAAAAAAACTGCAGGTGAGCTGAAAGCAGAAAGATGTGTTAAACCCCAAACCCATCCCACCAGCCAGCTGATAAAGGGTTAAACAGCGGCACCCTTGACAAATGTGCTGGTCCAATTCCAATGAAGCAAGAAAACCCACAATGGTCAACTTAATATAATTCGGGTATTAATGTAACTCTCAGTGGCGGTTTAGATGAGACCCCGTTAATATCCCTGGATGAAGACCCCCCCCACCTCCCCGAACCCCTACCAGTTTGCATATCGCCCCAACCCCATCTCTACAGCCCTCTCACATATGGACACCAGAAATCTTATGTAAGAATGCTTTTCATCGACTTCAGTTCAGCATTCAACACCATCATCCCCCAGCAGCTCATTCACAAACTGGACCAGCTGGGCATCAGCACCTCGCTGTGCAACTGGCTGTTGGACTTCCTGACTGGGAGACCACAGGCAGTACGGGTCGGCAGCAACACATCCAGCACCATCACACTGAGCACAGGGGCCCCCCAGGGATGTGTGCTGAGCCCCCTCCTCTTCACCCTGCTGACCCACGACTGCACACCGATGCACAGCTCCAACCTCTTCATAAAGTTTGCAGAGGACACGACTGTGGTGGGTCTCATCAACAACAACGATGAGTCAAACTACAGGAGCGAAGTGAGCCGCCTGGCTGAGTGGTGCAGACAACAATCTCTCCCTGAACGTGGAGAAGACCAAGGAGATTGTTGCTGACTTCAGGAGACAACACACCCAGCATGCTCCTCTGACCATCAACGGTGCTGCTGTGGAGAGGGTGAGCAGCACCAAGTTCCTGGGTGTCCACATCTCAGAGGACCTCTCCTGGACTGTTAACACCACATCACTCGCCAAAAAGGCACAGCAGCGCCTCTACTTCCTCCGCAAACTGCGAAGAGCCAGAGCCCCGCCCCCATCAGGTACACCTTCTACAGAGGCACCATCGAGAGCATCCTGACCAGCTGCATCACCGTGTGGTACGGAGCTGCAAGTCTCTCCAACGCGTCGTGACAGCAGCTGAGAAGATGGTTGGTGTCTCACTTCAGGACATTTACAGCAGCCATCTGACTCCAAAGCCCTCAGCATCGTGAGAGACCCCACCCACCCGTCACACAGCCTCTTCAGTCTGCTGCCATCAGGGAGGAGGCTGCGGACCCTCCGGGCCAGAACCAGAACCAGCAGACTGAAGGACAGCTTCATCCACCAGGCCGTCAGGACGCTGAACACTCCCCGCTCTTCCCCCCCCCGCCGCCCCCCCCCCCCCCCCACTCACTCTGACCTCAGCTTCTGCACCAGGAACTTTTGGCAGAACTGGACCGCCTGCTTTGCACCAGGTCACTTTAATCAAACCGATAATCTGAACACCTGCAGGACCATCACACACCTTTAAAAACTGTTGTACATTTCACCATCATTATTACAATACAGTTCATCATTATCAATAATGTCTATTGACAATAAACGTGACGTTGACTTTTACAAAGCAACAGTCTGTCATCTTAGTATTTAGTTGCAGATTCCGGTTCTGTAATAAGTTGATTTATGACAAGAGGTCTAACAAAAGAAATGAACAAAAGAAAGGTTAGATGAGTGCATATGAATAAAAAAAATCCTGAGGGAGTTTAATTCCTCAAAAACAGACTTACACTTTTTTGTTTAGAAAGAAAACAGAATTAGCTCAGTTGAAATACTTATTCTAAATGGTATTTACTTGACACAATTTAATGAAGACGTGCATAAAATGTTCTGTTAACATCTGTAATCTAGGAATGATGGCTTTTTAAAACGACCTTGGTTTTTGTTAAATCTAATGAGTGAAAATGCAGGGTTTTAGTAAAAGTCAAGTCCACCGGGAATCAAACTGCAACCGCGCAGTGTAAAATCTCCCAACTACTGGATGAGTAAGTGTCCCAGGATGAATCTAAATACACATGATGGAGCTGTACTTCTGTTGGAAGCTGGAATATTTACAGTAAATAACAGTTCATAATCAGCAACATTTCTGTAAAACACAAACACTGGAACAGGAAGGACAACACCTGAGCATCGCCGCTGCAGACAAACATTCATGTCACATGGAAAGCCCACGGAGCGAGGCGGGAGTGGAGCAGGAGGGTAAAAGGCCAAGCAGGAAGTAGATGCAGACTTAAGAGAGCCCACAGGGAAATGAGCTGCACCAAATCCACCGCTTGACATGGAATCACATCTGCAAGCCACAGCCCAACCTCACCGCGTTGATGTCACGACAAGTCAGGGGGGCCTGTGGTTAGCAGAGGGCCTTCTGGTACAAGGTCACAGTCTGGGGGGGTCAACGGAGTCACTGCAAGCAGGGGAACACATTTACAAAAGGGGAGACTTCAGCCAAATTCCATCGAAGATACCCATTTCATTTCCCTAAACTGAAGCAAGTCGAGGGTGTTGAGTGTTTCCTCAGAACTGGATTCGGAGCCAGCGACATCCCAACGGCTGCCTCCGCAAAGGCGGTCGTGGTCATTTTATTTTATTTGAAAATTACAATCACATAAGATAAACTTATCGTTTCCTCAAATCTTCGCCTAAAAACAAACAATTATCTGCGTATTCCCGTCGTATTTATGCACCATCCGATACCAGGTCATTTCAGAACCAGAACACCAGTTCTTGTCTGTCGCTCTAAAACACAGCAGCAGGCTGTCATGTCACATTGGCAATAAGGTGTTATTTTAGCTGGAAAACTGTGACGAGCTGATCCTGGAAGACCGCGGTTTCAAACGTGGCACAAATGACACAAGCAACTTTAACATTTATAAGCCATTATGTGATAAAGCACGATGGAATTCCCTTTAATGAATGTGAAGAATACTCTCGGGGGGGTCTCGGGTCGGGGGCCCTGCATCTCGCCCTCACCGCTTCACACTAGTTTCACCCCATTTTCCGCCCAACTAATTTGTCCAGAGGACTTTGACTAGTTTCCTTTCTGATTCTGTTGAACCACAATCAAAAGCCTCGTCTGATTTTCACTGACTGGTTTCCAGTAAATTCTTACTTCCTGTTACTTCTGTCAGTTTCTATTTCAGTGACCTTTGTGGGTTTTTCTGGCTTCTATGTGGTCACACCAGCGTTTGCCATCCTGAGCGTTGGTATGGTGCATCAATCCAATGTCCTGCTTCAGTCTCATGTGACTCTTCCTGCTGTTGTTGGCACATGCTCAAAGGTGGCTGGTGCAAACACCAGTACTGGTTTCGTGAGGCCGTCACCTTCACGTGAAGACACTTACAGTCATGAACGTGAACCATCAAATCCAACTAGATCAGGTCGCTTGTGGATAAGTCGCATCAGAAGCACATAAGGCCGGTGGCACCGACACAGCCACGTTTATCTGTTTGCGACAGTTGTTTATCTTCAGTTATCTCAAACAGGTTTTTTCTCCAAGTTAGTCATGTTTACGAGGCCCACCGCCAATGACAGATGAGCTTCAGTTTGGACCACCAACAGGTTCAGATGGCCACTGTTTTGACTGTAATCAGTGTGCTCTGACCTCCAGACTGTGACTTTCCAGCAGACAGGTCTCTGTCAGGGAGGTGTGTGGTTAGGGTGGAGGGGTTGGAAGCAGTACAGGGGTGGGGGTGGGGGTGGGGTGCTTTGAAAGCAGACTAGGCTGGTAATGTGTCAGGTAGACTAGCAGGGCAGCATGGCGAGCAGAGCCTCCACACTCAGCAGCAGCGGGGGCGGTGGCATGCTTACCTGAGGCCAGGCACCCATCTGCCCTGCCCTTCATCCCTCCTCCTCCTCCTCCACCTCCTAGTCCTCCTCCTGGGGCAGAGCTGCCCAGGGCTTCGGGCACCACAGGAAAGGAGGCCCGTTCACCCTTGTAGGGTTTCGGCCTAAAGGGGAAATCTTTGTCTTTACCTTTGGAGCCTTTGGGCCGGCCTGCTGCCTTCTTCTTTGACTTGCCGTCCCCCTTCACGCCCAGTAGGGGGTGCAGCTCTGAGGAGAGAGGGTGGAAATGGGAACAATGTTTAGCTTTCACATCAAAATCAAAAAAGCAGCACCTTCAATTTAAATATCAATCCACAGAACAGAGTCAGGATATTTCTCTACTACAAAGGAAAAAGTGGTCGTATTAAACCAAGAGCCCAAATACCGTTTTATGGTCTCCAGAGCTTCAGCAGAGGATTTAAGTTCAATTTCATTTCAAAGCTAATTAGTTTTGAGCAAATGCAGGAGGAGCCTGGCGGAGCGCGGCAGGCCGCCCACTCCTCCCGCCGGGCGCGGGACACGCGCTCCTCCCGCTCCGCCGGGCGCGGGACACGCGCTCCTCCCGCTCCGCCGGGCGCGGGACACGCGCTCCTCCCGCTCCTCCCGCTCCGCCGGGCGCGGGCCCACAGGTTCGTTATTGAGAGAATGAGGTCCAGTCGTGCGTGACCAAGAACACAGAAACTACACACGCAGCTCCCACAGGGATGAATCCATTAACGTATGACTGCGGTCTCACAGAAGACGCCGTGGAGCAGTTAAACAACCACCCTCTCAATTGTACCCGGATGCGGGGCCGCGGTGAAGCGGCATCCCTTCACACATCGCAGACGGAGCTGGCAGGACGTAGCAGACTCAACTTTGGGTTGACAAACAGACAGTTTTCAAGATAAAAGACCCAGTGCGTCTCCAACTCGTACACTGACATTTCCTTACTTGTGGAGGCCACAGGCCAACAATTCAGAGGGTTTTAGATGAAAACTGAACCACAAATACGGAGGGGTACACTTTAGAGGTAGAAAAGCTGATTTTATTTGACCACATGCATTAAATGTAGTGACTCACTCACCAGAAGAAAACACCCACAAAAAAACAGATGGAATATCAGAGTACCTGGGAACAGTCCCAATGAAAATGGTGCTAAACTGAACACAAAAACCTGTAAATGTGAATCAATTTACCTGCAGCGTTGTGCGAATTAACAATATACTGAAATCATCCAGACACCGACAACACCGCTCCAAAGTCAGGGAGATTCCCAAAGCACAAAAGACAGTAAAACAAAGTTTCCAGCTTCCTGCAGTTGATGAAATCAACAGCTGTCATCCAGAAGTGTAAAACCTGAAACTGTGGTGATATCTGTTCATCATCTCCTCACTCACCGTCACTGGGCACCCCCTGAAGTTCAATGGTTGTGGTGCGAGCCTTCTTTTTGGCTGGGCCTCCGTCAGAGGACGGCTGCCGCTGCTTCTTGTCACCGCCAGCCATCACATCGTCTGGAGCTCCAGCTTGGCCTGAGGCGTCAGGTGGAGGACCAAAAGGGTTTTCCTCTGGGTCCTCCACCTCAGGAGCAATGGGCAGGTACAGCAGAGCCTTGTAGTCCTCTATCTCCTCATCACTACAGACACAAACACAGAGGAGATGTGTATGTATTAGACTTAAACTTAAACAATACACCTGAGGCAAAACCATATCTGTAATTACAGTAAAAGTTTTGGTAAAAGGATCTTCATCAAAATGGGGGTCGGCATAATAAAGCTCCAATCAGACTAATGTCGGTGGATATTTGATGTGTATTAGCAGAAATAGATTGAATCAAGAGGAGACGACCCCAGCAGGGTGACGGAGCAGTCACAGCTGCACTGATCGTCTCTAATTCAGGTAGACAGAAGACTTTTCAAACGGGTCCCTGGATTCTTACAAAACAGTTGTAAAAGCAGGAAACCAAATCAGGTATGAACAATTCAGGGTTTTATATGCATTTGTTGTCAAAGGTAAATCTGTGAACGAACAGGTCCTTCTGTGATCAATGACCTCGTGATATTAATGAATGAATATTATTCAGCTGAGACTCCACGAATGCTGAACAGCACCGATGTCATTTACAGAAAGAAGCTGACATGTTTGGATTCATTTTTGCCACAGTGGAACGATTGTTTGTGTTTTTGTAGGACGTAAATGTATTTCTGTTTCTCACCTGCTGCAAAAAGCAACGATGGGATCAACAGAGGTCACGTCCACCTCCTCATCCTCTGCAGCGTCTGCGCCTGAAACACGAGCACAAGCTCATCCACGAGTCACCAGGAAAAGGCCAGAGGACCCGCTGAACAATACGTCATATTTAGCAGATGCTTTTATCTACAACAATAAAATGAACACAATCAAGCCAAACAGTAGAGGGACATTTGCAGTGTGGCAAAAGTGTCATTTCTAAAAAGGAAATTTGTGAAAGTCCAGTGCAAACGGAGCGTGGGGTTGGAGTCCGTTAGCTCTGCTGGGCAGTTGGGAGTGAAGATCCTTTGGTGACAAGAATTGGTGACAAGGCTGCGCTTTGTCACCAATTCTGTTAATAAACTGTTTGGACAGAATTTCAATTGCTTTGGTGACCTCAGGATTTCATCTGCTTTCATCAGTCTGTTGTCAAGAGCTGAGCCAAAAGGCAACACTCTGTTTACAGGTCGTTTTACATTCCAACCCTCATCTGTGGTCACCAGCTGTGGGTAGTGACAGAAGAGTGAGATTGGACATGCAAACTGAAGTGACTTTCCTCCATGGAGAGGCTGGACTCAGAACTTCAACCACTCACGGGGGACTCTGAGTAGACTCGCTGCTCCTCCACATGGACAGAAGCCAGTTGAGGTAGTTCAGGCATCTGGTTGGGATGCCTTGTAGACCCCGCCCTCAGGTGTTTTGGGCATGCTGGAGTGACTGCATCTCTCAACTGGCTTGGAAAGGCTTCAGCATTCCCTCCACAGGAGCCAGAGATGGCCAGGAGAGAAGTCTGGGCATCTTTGCTTAAGACTAGTTTATGCTCCATTTTCATACATTTTTATATCTGTCCTTCCCAAACTTCGTATTCATCTCTACCCCTCATATCTCCATGATTCATTTGAGTCTGTATGGTTGCTTAGCAACATCCACCAGGGGACAGTGATGAGTTCACTTCTGATATTAAACGTGATTGAGGAGAAGATTTTTACACTCCCTAAACTGAAGCCCGAACTACACAAACAAGCTTCCATGAACCAGAACATGACATGTGTTACTACCTGTCTGCTCAGGTTCACTCTTGTCCTCGTCTTCAATGTCGAATTCAGACTCCCGCTCCTCGTACTCCACGTTCTCGTCCAGCTCTTTAAAGTCTGGGGCGAAGGCGCTCCAGTTTTCCTGCAGCAAACCAAACATGGACAGTGATGACACCAGAACACCACGTTACATCAGATAATACAGTAGGTGGAAGCTTGCAGCGCTTCATCGTTTTCTCACATTTATGGTCATAAAATGGAGAACGGAGACCTTTGCCCACCAACTATGTACGTACCACTTGGTTCTGAGCCCAGATGGACACCACTCCACTGGAGATGGAGGCGATGATCGGTCGAACAGGATGCCACTGAAAAGGGATGGGATCGGTTAAACAGCTGATTCTAACAACATCCCACTTAAACAGAGAATACATGGGCCGAGATGTCAATGAGATGTCAATGTCAGCTTCAACATCCTTACAGCAACATCCAGCAGCAGCTCTCCTCTTGTTCCATGCAGGATCTTCACCAGGTTGCCGATGCTCTTCTCCCAAATGTAGAGGGCGTGCTGTCTGGCCGAACCAGCTACGATGTACTCACCGTCACCAGAGAAACAGCAGCGTTTCCACGGAGTCCTGAGTCCAGGAGAACAATTCTTTCATATTGTTTTCTTTTTATTTTAATATCGTTTTCCTCAGTATTTGTTACACATTGTGTTTCAATGACAGTAAAAAAAACATTTTTTTTCCTCCAAGCTTTTCAAGCTTTCTCACGATACACACCGAAATTCTGCCTCTGCTTTCAACCATCACTAGTTTGACTAGGAGGCTGCTGTCCCAGCGCCCGGGGAGCAGTTGGGAGTTAAGGGCCTTGCTCAGGAGCCCACAGTGATTCACCCTTGTTGCCAGCCCAGGGACTTGAACCTGGGTGCTCCAGGCCCACCTCTGTAACCACTATCATCACAATCATTGAGTAAACTCACTGCTGTTTACTTATCATTGTGGGACTGTTCTGGAACCTCTGGACATGATTGTGTGAAGAAGGATACTTCATTAAATGAAGATAATCATGTACAACCCTGAACATCCTCTCAGCAATAGTGTCTTCAAGTACACTTCCTCAGATCTGCTGGAGCACAGACCGCTACAGGAGATAGCGGTCTGTGATAGCACCACCTAGTGGTTACAGTGGTGGGCTTGGGCGTGGAGGACCCAGGTTCAAGCCCAGGGCTGCCCACAATGGTAAATCACTGGGGGCCCCTGAGCAAGGCCCTTAACTCCCAGTTGCTCCCCGGGCGCTGGTTCTAGCAGCCCCACTGCTCACTAGTGAAACTAGTTGATGGTTAAAAGCAGAGACTAGTTTTGGTGTATCGTACATACAGCGTGTGCACGATGTCCACACCGACAATGAAAAGGTACAAGACACCATACATGAGTAAAATTATCCATCAGCAGCAGAACTTCTGTGTATATATGGATAGTTGCTGATCCACATAGACGAGGACTGCAGGTCAGGATGTCAGCAGATATCCAACAGACATCCATACAGACACATGAAGGCAGACAATTCATTACCTTTAGGGATTAATAAAGTATTTTTGAATTAAAATGAATTGAATTCTTCATGAACCACACTTCACCCCGTCCAGATGAAGCATCTCAGCCCCGTCTCAAACAAAACAAGAACATTCTGCTCTGCCATACCTGTTGACCAGGTCCTGTAGTTTCTGCATAGGTTCTGGTTCTCCATCACGACCACAAGTCAGGATCTCCCTCCCATCATAAACCCTGATGATCCGATCTGCTGTGTTTATGAGGAAGCAGCTGCACAAACAAGCAGAACACAAAGAGAAACAAGAAGCAGCATTAAAAAAAATAATTAATTAAAAAAAGATCTGGGTCTTTGGTGGTGTGGTAAAGTATTTAATCAATTTTCATGTACAAGGCTGCCTCTGTGTTTAAGGCCTCTCAGACGGGATGCGGTGTATCCTGCATTGAGCTCGCTGTGGCTATTCTGTGGCCGAATTATTTGCAATCACGGCATCAATGTCAATTTTTTTCCCTCTTCGTGTCACAGTATGTCTTTCAATAGGTATTTTACAGCTCGGGAAAGTGGGACATCACCAAAAAGCAACTTCCCTTGCAATGTGTTGTGGTTATCTGCATCCCAGCCTAATAAAATGTGGTCCTTTTGTGTCCATAATCTGTGTAAAACATTACTATTTATTTATTTAATTATTTATTACTGCAGCATGCGGAGCTGGGACGTCACATAAATCCTTGGCAGCAGCGCGGCACCAAGCCGTTCTTGTGCCGAGTTAACAGATAAAAGTGAACGTGTTTCGGAGCAGAGTGCGGCGCCACCCCATCCTATCTGAAAGGTCCTTAAACAGGCTGCAAGCAGCACTGACAGGAACATCTGACTCACACATTCAACGAGGACGCTGCGCTTGCAGCTGCATGAGTGCAAACTTGACAAAAACACACATTTATCAACTGTTATTGCTTATAGAGGCTCTGAAACAGACATCAACAAGTCAAAAACAAAAAGAGATTAAACATTTCACCTGTCAGCAAAGGCCAGCAGCTCACCTCCAAACCATCTGTGTTAGGCTGACATTTGTCCTCCAGTTAAAATTAATTAACTCATCTAATTATCTCAGAACCCTGAGATACCCTGAGTTTAAGGATTTTATTGACATGTTTTCAAAGGTTTACCAGCATTTAGGAAACCACTCTAAAGATGCTACTTTGATGTAAAAAAATAAATAAATACAAAATTGCAAGTTAAATTAAACTTTCACAACTGCCCTGTTAGAATAAGTTGTTCTAATTTTTCCAACTGTGTCACAAATAAGAAAACACTCCAAATGGCCTTAAATACAGTAGTTTTATTCTATTTTCGTGTTTCCTCTCACCTGCCTTTACGTGCAAATTCAATGGATTTGATGGCGGTGGTGTTGCTGGTGCCAGTTGTTACTCTGAAAGACGCCACCAGCTCCTGAGTGTTTGTGTTCAACACCAGGATCTGCAAACACAGAAGGAGAAATGACACTGAGGAAGACAGCAAGATTCCTGCCATGATAATGGAGTTTAAAATGTTATGGGAGAGATTTTATTTTTCAAATCAAATGTAAGATATGTGGAGGAGTATCAGAATCCATGAACAAATTTACTGGTACCCTGGTTCTGTTGAAGCACTGTTCAAAAGCGATGTCTGATTTCATTAGTCAACGAAAATCGTTCAATATTACTTTTGTCAGTCTCAAGTTATTTCTGAGTGGGTTTTTCTGTCTTTAAATGGAAAGCTGCCAACAAATTTGTCCTGGTGTGAATTATATGAACGGGTTTAGATTCTACCACTAGGGGGCACTGAAGTGAAATATCCTTAAAGTTTTCATAAAGAAAATGAAGGGTTTATGTTGTATTAGATAAAAGCTGACCTTTCCTTTTGCATTCCCAGTGTAAATGTACTCTCCTCGTCTGTCGAAAGCCGCCACCACGTTCAGGTCTGAGTCATCGTCTACAGGCAGGACGACGTGTTTGGAGTCTGACAGCGTCAGCAGGACTGGCGCTGACTTCATGGGACACACCAGCACCTTATCCCTAAAACATGATATCTTCATAGTATAACATTTGCACGACTTGAAAAAACGTCCCCATCATCAGACCTCACAGCTGACCAACAGATGCTGCCAGACACTCACATGTCTCTGGGGTGGTACTGCAGCTTCAGGATGGGTGAAGGAAAGCGGAATCTCTGGTCACAGTCTCCAGTCAGGACGTCCCACTGCGAGACAATGTTGTCTGTGGAGGCGCTCACCAGTTTGTGTCCATCTCGACTCCAACTGGACACAAAACACAGACCATCTAGTCTGTAAATCATCGTTCTGTTTGTGACATCTGTCACGTATGCCCACATTAGTGATCACTAAAAATGAAATTCCAAATTACTCAGACCAACACAACAATCGTTAAACTAAACTTCATCATATGATCAAAAAATAAGATGAATACAAGTTGGGAATTCCTGCCAGCTTTGGAAATGGTATATAATCCTTGAACAACAGAAACTTTGAAAGGACAAATGTCTTATTCAGACAGATTAGTATCACCTGATGCCTGTGAGTAATAACTGAGGACGACGTCTGTGATATTTAATCCAGTGTGTATGAAGCATGTCTGAAATTTGGAAAGTTAAAATTCCACTGCAAAAACATGGGATGACTTGAATACAACATATTTGCGCGTATCAGTAACTTGGTGATTTTGGGGCAGAAGACCTCTCATCTTCTTTCCTGGCAGAATTATAGCAGTTACCGTTGATTTAATGGCTGATTAATCATCAAAAAAGCATAACTGAAATGGATCAAATCCATTTACAGTATTCTATACGAAACACTTAAATTGATCCACGACCTTTGCGTTTGCTAAAATAGGGGAAGTAATTTAATTTTTACTTTATAAATCACAGTCATGTCGCATAATTAAATTGTTTTACTTTGTGTTCTACATCTCAATTATTTATTTGCAATGGCAATAAAGTATTCTAATCTGCTGAACGCTCAGACAGCTTCAGTTCAGTATTTCAACTAAATTTTGCTTAAACAAGCCATGGATCCATTTCAAGATTCAACGTTAATAATCATAAGTGTTTGACAATCTGACGACATGTTCAGGGAATCATGAATGTGCTGCACAAAAAAGGTAATTCTGAAACGACCGCAGGTCTCCAGGTAATCCTTAGTTTGTTAATGAACCCTAATCTGTTGGGTTCATTAACGCAATATGAGCAGCGCTAAACAGGACCAGACTGAACGTACTCTGATCGATAAAATGGAATCTGTGGTTCATTTTTCATTAGTTATAAATTAAGGCACAAATAAAAAGATCTAAAACCTTAACAAAATGCTTGACATGAACACGTTTTTGAGTAACCACAACTGAGAAGTGCTTCCTCGTACACGTAACGGTCTGCACACTCAAGCAAGCACAGGGCGACATGTTTTAAGGGGGTTAATTTAGCAAAATTATTCTGCATCTTAGACCTCGATGAAAACACAAAAAATAATGCTGAAATAATGTTCAAACGTCTTTAAAGAGTGTTTAAGATTGAGATGCTGGACTCTGGCAATGAGGCAGTCAGGCCTCACCCCGAGTCTGACGAGTCTCACCATAAAGAGCAGACTGGGTGGATGTGTGCGCTGATGATCTTGGCGATCCCCCGTGTGAGAAAGTCCCAGATGACTATGCGACCATCGTTGCAGCCCACAGCCAGCAGGGTCCCCCAGCGGTTGAAGGTGCAGGTGAGAGCCATGCTGATGCAGTCCAGAGTGCCATCTGCCTCCTACGAACCAACGTAATGACAACACAGCCAGGGTTTATATTTCTGATGCTTCCCATATAACTGAAGGTACTGAAGTGTTTGGATGGTTTTCAGTGCACAAATGTTCACTCAGACCTCTAATCAAGCCACTATATACTAACGCCACCTCTGGCCACACGGGGCAGCATACTGCACATTGACTTGCTACCAGAATACAGTACCTGTCAAAATACTGTATTCATATACTTCAGTGTTGTCACTGCTGTGACGGTCAGCTGCACTCTGTGTTGAGTGACTACACTGTATAGCACCGTTTCCTCTTGTCTTGCACTTTTTTTTCAAGCTTTCGTTATTCTTGCGCACTCTGGACCAGTCTCCACTGTCCAGTCTTGGGTTCTTCTGAAACACACTAGTATGGTCTAGAAGGACCTCATTTTATTTCACTGCATACGGTGTAAATGGTTAAAATGACACTTACTTGACATGATATCACAAAAAAGTTCACATATGTTCATCTCCTGGTGTAAGACACAACAAAGTGTGCCTCTACTCAGACAAACCCGTAAGATGTGTCACTCTGTCCTCACCCTTTAGCGCAGTATTGTTAGAGGAGCTATATCAGAAATGGCCACAAGTGGTATTTGCCACATAGTAATTTCTCATCAATTTCATGTGGCCACTAAAAGCCAGTGGCTTACCTCCGGATAGTTCTGCCCAAACGATTCTACAAGAGAAAAGAAAAGAAAAAAATAATTATTTCAGGAAGGAGAAAGGAGATCCTATAGTGGGCTTGGCTGAAAACCTGTCACTGCATCATTTCAGTCTCGTTAGCACATCACTGATGGTCTGTGTCTCACAAGTTTCTGAGTTTCACATTACGACTTTAAGAAAAAGCTGTCTTACTGAAAGCTCCATAATGAGAGAAACAGGGATTAAAGAGAGGATTATAAGGACAGTGTGTCACCCAAATGCTGAATTCAATCCTGTCAAAATAATAATGTTAATCTTTATTGTCCACAGATGTGGAAATTTGTCTTTGACTACACAGGTAGCTAAAAAAGCACAAATAACGTAAAAACACAAATAATCACATAATACAACAGAGCAGCATAAATAAATACAGACTTCATAGATGTTCTTGGCTACTGTGCAGCTCTGTTGTGTCTTCTGTGTGCAGTTTTTTTAATTCGTTGAAATGAGGACGACCACAATCGCACACAACTTGTTGGGTTTTATTCCTCCTCTGTGTATCTCCTTTGTTTTTCAGCGCCAACCAAATCATCTTACTGGCCATGTTCAGTATTCTGGACGGTCCTCCGATACCATACCAGGTACCCATACCTCAACACATTTTCTAAACTGTTCATGCTGCTCTCATATTGAATACTGACACTACTTTCTTTTTTTATGTTAGCATTGAAACGTTTTATTAACCGACAGTCCGGTTCCGGCTCGGTTTAACCGACATGCAGGTTCCAGATCGGTTTAACCGACACCCGGAACGGTTTAACCGACAGTCCGGTTCCAGATCAGTTTAACCGACAGTCCGGTTCCAGATCGGTTTAACCGACAGTCCGGTTCCAGATCGGTTTAACCGACACCCGGCTCGGTTTAACCGACAGGCAGGTTCCGGATCGGTTTAACCGACAGGCAGGTTCCAGATCGGTTTAACCGACAGTCCGGTTCCAGATCGGTTTAACCGACAGTCAGGTTCCAGTTCGGTTTAACCGACACCCGGCTCGGTTTAACCGACAGTCCGGTTCCGGATCGGTTTAACCGACAGTCCGGTTCCAGATCGGTTTAACCGACAGTCCGGTTCCAGATCGGTTTAACCGACAGTCCGGTTCCGGCTCGGTTTAACCGACATGCAGGTTCCAGATCGGTTTAACCGACACCCGGCTCGGTTTAACCGACAGTCCGGTTCCGGATCGGTTTAACCGACAGGCAGGTTCCAGATCGGTTTAACCGACACCCGGCTCGGTTTAACCAACAGTCCGGTTCCGGATCGGTTTAACCAACAGTCCGGTTCCAGATCGGTTTAACCGACACCCGATTCGGTTTAACCAACAGTCCGGTTCCGGATCGGTTTAACCAACAGTCCGGTTCCAGATCGGTTTTACCGACAGTCCGGTTCCGGATCGGTTTAACCGACAGTCCGGTTCCGGATCGGTTTAACCGACAGTCCGGTTCCGGATCGGTTTAACCGACAGTCCGGTTCCAGATCGGTTTTACCGACAGGCAGGTTCCGTCGCAGCGCCGTTACTTTACAAAGAAAACGTTTTAAAGAAGAACGTGGCGGCTGTTTTCGGTTTGGAGCCTCTTCTGCCTCGTGGGGAGCGTCTTCGCGTTTCACGGAGCAACTTTAAACCGCGGTTTTTTCGTTTCTGCTCGACTTTAACCGAGCTAACGGAGCTAACCGCGCTAACAACAAGCACACGGCGGCGCGACAGGCGCCAACATTAAACTCGGATTAAGAAGGAAAACGGCGGCTGTCAGTCACCGAGCAGCTCCAGGTTCATCGTTGAACGTCCACGGATCCAAAGTCCCGTCACAAGTCGAGTTATTTTCGGTATTTCTCTTCTTTTCTTTCACATCTGCTGCAGGCAGACTGGCGCCGGAGCCTTCTGCAAAGACCCCAAACAGAGCGCCCCAAAGTGTGCCTGAACAAAATAAAAGACACTTCATTTTTGTAGTTTTAAAGTAGCGCGTTTCTTTGCTCCACAACAACTCTTACTACAGATTGAAAATATACTATAAGCCAGTGGGTTTTAACGATATAAATAGTTTTTGCACATTTATTGCATCTCCCAGCTGATCTGTAAATCGCGCTTCTTTAAATACAGATGTCGCTCCGTTCCTGCAGTGGAACGCGTGTGAACGTAACCTGACGGCTCCACGCCGTCACTGTCACAAGTGTGGTTTCATAGGTGAAGATCGCCACACGCTTCTCAGGCTGTGACTGATATCTGCTCGGCAGCTTGGCCTTTACGGCTTCAGGTGATTGTGACGGTCCCGCGCTCAAATGCACTTATTTACACTTGAAACAAGCAGCTGTGACAGAATCCGGCACGGATCCGGTGCAGCAGCAACGGCAGTCGCCCGCAACTAACTTCCGATTTCAAAATAAAGCTCAAGACTAATTGCGGTGGCCCAGTGGGTGGTCGTTCATCCACTGCCAGGGTCGCAGGAGTAGTAGTAGCAGTAACGCACACCACATAATTACCGTTTCAGTGTTAGTTAGTGCCCCACGCAGGTCATCTGAAATAAATTAATACATTTATGGCCACAAGTTAGTAGTTTGTGGCCCCACATTTGTGCCTTTCATAGTCTCACATCAACACTTGACCTAAAATTATTTTGTGACCTCAAAAAGCTACTTTGTGGCCAAGATTATTTCATGGCTTACATTTATTTTATGGCTTTAACCCCTTGTTGCCTGATGTCACCTATTTGAGAAATACCTTTCTGAGACCTCGCAGAACCCTCACAACCTAAACAACAGGAAAAATTGTTTAATGCAATTTTACAAAAAATCCAAAAATAAATCAAATCAATAGAAAAAGAAATAACGTCTCCCACTGTATTTATAGAGATACAAAAGCCTGTTGCAGGTCCTGTAGGCCGGGTCCACCTCAGCTGCTACGCTGCGGCTCAACTGTGGACCGGCAAAAGCCCTAACCACATCACTCCGGTCCTCTCCTCTCCAGTTCCTCTTCGTATTTCAAAATGTTGTTACTCGTTTTTTAAAGCCTTGGGTGGTCTTGCTCCCCCTTACCTCACAGGTGTATTAAAGGTCTACTCGCTGAGCAGGTCTGAGGTCTGCTGATCGGCTGCTCCTTGTTGTTCCAAGATGCAGGGTAAAACCTAAAGGTGGGCTTTCCAATATCTGGTCCAAAGCTGTGGAAAGTCTTACCGGCCCACGTTCCGACGTCCACACGCCGCAGGGATTTAAATCCCATTTTCTCCTACTGGCTTTTAACTAAGTCCTGTTCTCGTGCTATTGTCATACATTTTATTGTTTTTACTTCATTTTTCTGCTCGGGACTTTCATAAACCTCTGTTGTTTTTAAATGTGCTTTATACATACATTTGACATTGACATAAAAATAATTAAAAAACTGTTAAAGAAAGAATTGGGAACCCAGACCAAGTACCCCGACCGAGACCCAGACCCAGACCCAGTACCCCGACCCGAACCCGCGGACAGAGAAGAACCCTACTCTTCACAGGTGAGAGACTTTACTTTGAAGGTTTTACCCGGAAGTCCAGTGTGTTGTGGCGCGTCGTCTTTCGCGTGTGTACGTGTGTGCGTGCATGTGGCGGAGGCGCCACGTCGGCAGAGGCAGAGAAGCGAGCTGCGCAGCTCCACGGCCACGCGCGACGCCCGACTAGTTGGAGAAGCCCAAGTTTTGTCGCGACAAAGGAGAGAAAAGCTGAGGAAGCGGAGAGCTGCCGGTTGAGGCGCAGAGACGGACGCGTCAGAAGTGCAGCCGAGTTTGAGTCTGTCGCGAGCAGCAGCTGTCACGGATCCATCCAGGTGTTTGGAGACCCGCACTGGAACAATGGTGAAGGTACGCACGCACCAGTGGGAGCGTTCATGTGTCACTCACGTCTGCACGCAGCAGCCACGGTGATGTGGCATGAAAACAGCCACATGTCCACGCTTTGCTTTTAAACGGTCACATTTAAATGTAACGTCATTAAAGAGGCTTCACCGCCTCCGGGGACTGTTTTATGCAACCTGGTGCCAGGTGTTGAACTTACAGTTCAACTTTAGCTGGCTGAACAGCTCTCTTCATTGGTTACAGACTTCAAGTTTAGAGTCTGAGGTCCCAAGAAAATCAGGAGAGCGATTTTGAAAAATAAAAGTAAAAAACTGGAGCAGGAAAAGTGAAACCAGTGCGCTGCACTGTGGCAGACGAACGTCGGCTCGTCCCTGCCAGGGGCAGTTTCAGCCTTTTTGGGGACCCTCTGCTAGAGTCTGTTTGAGGCACCAATTAGCTTCAGGCTTTTCAAAATGATCCGTGGTTATGCATTAATATGTTACACTTCAAGAAGAAAGTTAGGTTTTTAATGTAAAGTTCAAGTTCTCTAGAAAAATAAAGATGACTTTATAAATCCGATGTACTGGGTACACCTGGGGAAAAAAGCTTTAAATAAAAAAACTCACTAATAATGACTATAAACATTTGCAAAGAAAAAAAAGTCAATTTGTTTTATTACCTTTTTTGAAATTGTGCAATTGCAAGAAAATATCTCAATTTCTGATTTAAAGCATTTGTTTAAAAACATTTCAGAAAGTCTGACTTTAATATTTGTAAGATTTCCAAAAACAACCTCAGATTTTTGTAAATTTAATTTTGCAAGTAAAAATCACAGCATGCCATGACTACAATCTCACAAATACAAAAAAGAAATGTTAATACTGGGCAGGACTGATGGCGACGAGCTGCAGACTGTCTGATGAACAGTTGCAGCAGAATGTCCTGTTTCAGATGTTGCTTGGGTGTCAAGGAGCGTCGCCAATCAAAAGTTCAGTCACTTTTCTACAAAAGTTTTGCGCAAAAGAAAATTGAAGACCTGAATTTGTGAATAGGCGCTGCAGGAGTCGGTGTTTCCGTTGTTGGCTGTTTTTTCAAATAAGTGTAATTCTCGTAACTCCCTTTATCTCGTCCTACAAGACGTCTCTTAAAAACCACGAAAAAGAAAATCTCAAGGTTAAAGAAAATGGAGTTTAGTCTTTGATAAATTACTGCAAATGCTGCTGCCGCTGTTGACAGAATAGCCAGATGATGAAGCAGCGCATGATCACTCGATTGATTATCTGCAGGTAAAGTCCTTATGTAACGCAGTAATGATGATTAGTAGTGTTACAGCACAACTACATCTTAATAATGAGGCCAAAACCAGCTGCAAACTATATTTGACGTCACATCCAGCGCTGCCAGAGGCGTCTACAGGAACCCTGCGTATCTACGTGGTCTGAACGGAGCCAGAAACAGCTGAGTGAAGGTTTACACAAAGAAGTCTTGGTTTAGTGCCGGTTTCCGCCGTGTGGCAGAGGGAGGCGTGGTTAATGTAAAGGCTCAGCAACTGAAAGGTTAGACTCAGCTCAGTGTTGACGACCCAACATGTGTGCATGCATAAATATTAATTAAGTATAACACCACATCAAAACAAGTCCCTTAGTAGTGCCAGGTTCAGAGTGTGCTAAATATGTTCAGGCATGTCTCTGAGCCCAGCGGCTCAGATGTCATTTGAGTTTATATTTCAGCAATGCCGTTTTCCTTCAGATTGACACAAAAATGTAGCAAATACTCAACACCCACATTCCTGGTAGACTTGGCTGAAAACTAATGCCAGAATTTAAAGTTTTGCAACCAGAGCGCAGAGAGAAGAGCCTCCCTGTCTGTTTTACATTTGGAACATAATTAAAGGGTATTTGTCTTGAAACGGCTGCTCCAGCAGACTGTAGTCAACTTGAAATGGAACACTTCTAACATCATCTTAGGTTCTTGTACAAATCCCAGAATCGCACACATGCTTAAGGAACATCTTCCTCTTGAAAATCCTTATTTGATCCAGAAACCAGAATCCTAAATATTTAATGGAATAATCTCTGGTTCAGAACTTACCTAAACCCCGCCCCCAGTCACAGATGAGCCAATGGGTGTTGAGTATCAGTTCCACAGGGACCAGGACTTGGACATCTGTAGCTTTCAGATCCACAGAAAAACCCTGGAGCATCCTGAACCCATCTGTTTTAATGAGTTTGACACAAATGTTAAATTGATGCACTTGGGGTACTTGTAATCCTGATTCCAGGTATACAGCGAGATTTGACAATTAATGTTATTCAACTTCTTAACGACTAATTTATGCTTCTCTGTCAAATCGACAGTGGTGCTTTGTCTGTGATAATGTAGTTAAAGTAAATCTAGTGTTTATCTCAGATTATGGAGCTACAGAGCACCAGACACCAAGTTATAGCTTTAGGCCAAGTACAAGGTAGATCTGTAGTTAAGTATTTCTAGGTTAAACTAATGAAAGTAAATGAATGTAATCTTCCCTGCAGTGCATGAACAGTATTGGCCCTGGATGTTGCCATCTGTAACCATGACGACGGTATTATGAGGCTTCTGTAAACCTTCACCGTATAACAATCAGATCTGTTTTTAGATTTTCAACATATCCCCCCAGGACATCTTTACGTCCATTTGAATGCTCCTGCAGGAAACGTGGTTCTTTTATTTTTGTGTCCAAATTTTGTCTAAAGCATCCTGGTGCAAGGTTTTTACACTGGTCACCAGTATAAAACTGTAATCAATGCTGATAGATTGTCTGGCTTAGCAACAGTAACTAAGGAGGGTGGGGCTTACTGACACTTGAAGACTTCAACATCGTGTTCCCAAAATTATACATCTCCAACACTCCTGAAAACTTGTCACTTGCCCTTCATTGTTTTTATTTGTCTTATTTATTTTCCATCCATAATTTCTCTCTACACCCCGTAGTTCCTCTCCCCAGATAAAATGAGCAGATTTTAGGATAGGAGGGAGAAACGACTCGAGGTAGTCGCCATTCATGAAATTGATTTGGGAGCCGTGATTTTTAAGCTGACGCCAGTTAAATACGAGGTTGGACACGCCCAGGTCGTCTAACTGTTGTTTTGTAGAAGCAGCCGCCGTGTACTTTAGTCCCCTTGTACTTTAGTCCCCTTGTACTTTAGTCCCCTTGTACTTTAGTCCCCGTGTACTTTAGTCCCCTTGTACTTTAGTCCCCGTGTACTTTAGTCCCCTTGTACTTTAGTCCCCGTGTACTTTAGTCCCCGTGTACTTTAGTCGCCGTGTACTTTAGTCGCCGTGTACTTTAGTCGCCGTGTACTTTAGTCGCCGTGTACTTTAGTCGCCGTGTACTTTAGTCGCCGTGTACTTTAGTCGCCGTGTACTTTAGTCCCCGTGTACTTTAGTCGCCGTGTACTTTAGTCGCCGTGTACTTTAGTCGCCGTGTACTTTAGTCGCCGTGTACTTTAGTCGCCGTGTACTTTAGTCGCCGTGTACTTTAGTCGCCGTGTACTTTAGTCGCCGTGTACTTTAGTCGCCGTGTACTTTAGTCCCCGTGTACTTTAGTCCCCGTGTACTTTAGTCCCCTTGTACGAGCTGGAACGAGTCTAGGACGTTGCAGTAACGGAGGCGTGATATAACCATGACCTGATCCAGGACTTGAGCTGCATATCAAGTCTGGTACAGGCATATTTTTTAGAACGTAAAGCAGCAAGACCAGGACACCGAGGCAATGTGGTCAGACAAAGATAACTGATACCCAGATTCTTTGTAACCTTTGTTGGGGTGGCGGTAGCAGAGCCGATATTAATGCTGATATCACCTTAAATATTGACTTAACAAATGATGGGCAGGGATAACCGGGACTTCAGTCTTAGATGGGTTACGTTGGTGGTGGTGATCCTTCATCCTTGCAGACAGGTCAGAGAGGCAAGCTGAGATTTGTGCAGATTGTGGGGTCGACCGGTGGAAGTTGAGGTAGAGTTGTGGATCATCTGCATAGCAGTCATCTGAGAAGCTGTGTGAATGAATGATCTGGTCCAGAGAGATGGTGTACATGGCACAGAAGGGGCCCAAGTACCGAGCCTTTAGTTCTCAACCAGAGCCGGGTTGTGGGAGTGGTTTTTAACATCATCATAGCTTGTTTGAAGGCCAATGGATTTTCTTCTCCGTTCATTCGGTACTTTGATCTAATAAATCCTGTCCAGCTGTGATCTGAATTCTTGCTTGATGTGTTTTGGGTAACAAACTTTCAGACAACTCCAACATGTTATTTTAATGTTGTCACTTGTGTAGAAAATGAGATAAGGATCTTTAAGCTGATGCCTACAAGGACAACGTTATTACCAGAATTATTTCCAAACATAAAAACCCAATTAACATATTTACTTGGTTAAAAACTGGTGTTTGCTTGTTTGAAACCCCAGTGACATCCCTCTGACATCATCAGACATCATCCCAGGCCTCAACTATCTCCTGCAGAGCCACTAACGTTGTATAACTGACCTCATCCTGGAGATGACACACCCTGACTTCACCAAATGCCTGAGACTTGTCATTAAATAAAGGCAATAATTGTTCCTGAATTGTAATTGAAAATATGAAACATGGGAACCAGGAAGAAGTTGTGCTGTTGGTCTCCATACTTGGCTCCGCCTTTGAACATTAAAGGTGCGGGTGTGCAGTAAATGGTGAGTTGTTCTGGAGGATGACAGTCTGGACTTTTCCTCCTGTTTTCCAGGACGTCAACAGCGTGAACACGGAGCCCCAGCCTGGGACCAGCCTGGCCGCGGATGAAGCCGATCCAGCCTACAGCCAGTCTCCAGAGGGTAAGCGCTCAGCACCCAGGGACGTGAGTAAATGCTGGAACATCAGCAGGGAATATGCTGCAATCTGTGCTCACATGCTGCCTGCTGCATTTTCCGAAGCGCTGGAAGCGGCTGCAGCTTCCGTCTTTGTCTCGACACTGGGACACAGCAGCACTTTAGATCTTCGTTAAGGCTCCGGCTCGCCGCGTTTCCATGACACTTCTGCACTAAATAACAAGTGTCGTCTGTGAAGTTTGATTAACGCAGCGCCGCGGGGGGGCGGTGTTTCCGTTGCTTTTCGTAACTCTGCATCTCGTCCTACGAGACGACTCTTCAAAACAACGAAAAGGAACATCTCCAATAGTTCGATGTTTAAGATGAAAAAGTGACACTGCTATGGATCAGTACTTGTGCTCGTGGAGCGCGATGCCGTTTATCCAGAAACGCGTCTAAGAAATCGGGCCGCAATGAAAGTTTTTACTTGACGTGGATTCTGCAACAAACTTCCAAACAGCTGATGTGTAAAAAGAGAATCTGTTTGTGGATTTCTGACTTGTTTTTCCAGATTCTGGTAAAGATCACGCAGGAGCTCCTCCTGGAATGGTGTGGCGAGTCACCGGCGGCCTCTTCAACGTCACCAAGGGCGTGGTCGGTGCTGCAGTGGGCGGAGTGGCCTGGGTGGGCGGCAAGAGCCTGGAGATAACCAAGTCGGCAGTGACCACAGTTCCCTCGGTGGGGGTGGGGCTGGTGAAGGGCGGGGTGTCTGCCGTGGCCGGTGGCGTCTCCACCGTGGGCTCAACGGTAGCCAGTAAAGTCCCGTTCACAGCCAAGAGGAAAGACAAGGCTGAGTGAAGAAGAGGAGGAGGAGGAGGAGGAGGAGGACGTGATGAGGAAAATGATTGATAGGTTTGCCCCACCCTGAGCCAACAGAGACGCGGATCAGCTGATCTCTGCCAATCAGACGCCGCAGTGCCTTTCTCGTCTCGCCAGCGTAACATCCAGACTTAAATATTCAGCAGCACTACGATACCACGACAAGTCCAACACTTCAAACAATCTTTTGGAGCTGGAGTGGAGCTGGAGTGGAGCCTGCGTGGCCGTGTTGGACTTCACGATGAACTCTGACCCGTTTACAATCTAGACCGAGGTTGCTCTGCTCCTCTCTGCTCTTCACTCCGATCTACAGACATTTGCTGCAATGTTTTTGAGTTAAATTTGAACTGATTTTAGTTTTCTTAGTTTGTTTTGCAGAAGTATTAAAGTGTTGTTAAAACCTGATGACAATAGAAGTGGGTGTTGGAGCGAAGGGCTCAGCAGACGGGTTTCCAGAGCTTACCGGGACGGCGTCTTCGCTTCTTTCCGTGCAGGAACCCTTCTCTGAAATCGACACATTCCCTGAGGATGTAACGGCATCCGCTCCGCTCCGCAGCCGTCTCATTGTGAAACGTGTCTTCAGTTTATGTGAAATGTCAGAATTCCTCAGAGCTTTGGAAAAAAATCAATCATTGTGGTTTAAGCAGATTAACTGGTTACTCTTTTTTTGTTGTTGTAACTTTTCCTTCATCCAGAGCTTTACCTTGTACGGTAGTTCAAAGCTCAAACTGCAGAAGGCGGTAGCTGTTGCCGAGGGGATCGAACTCTGTGAATGTTGTGTATGCATGTGTGGTTTTCCATTATATCAATAAAGTAGTTTGGATGGTTCAATGTCTGAAATGTTGATTAGAATCAGTCCCATCTGTTCCTGTTAGCGGTCCGGTCAAGGTGCCGTCTGGAGATGTTTCTGGAGGCCTGGACCCTACGTGGCCTCGTGCTTAGCGAGGGTTCTCGCAGCGTCTGGATAAATGGGAGGGGTGTGGCAGGAAGTGCGTCCAGCAGGAGAACACGGAGGTCCAATGTGGACCAATGCGGTCCCGCACCTCAGAGAAAGTAGGGTTTTCCTTTATCAAGCCCCAGTATGCTTCATTACAGGTTAATGTTTTTTATTTCGGCAGGTCAAAACGAGCACATTTAAAGCTGGTCCTGTCCGGCCTTTGTGTTTTATCTGTGTTATTAGAGTCACGCCCATCGTATGACCATGTCAGTGTTTATGCCCTCTAAAGTTCACGACTGTTGCTGTAAAATGTTATCAGTTAATGTGAGCTATTAGCCCGCTGCGCTGCAGTTACACCAGTAGGCGCTAGGGGGCGCACCCGGAGCCGTTTATACCGGAGCGGGGCGCTGCAAGGCCAGCTGGAAGGGTTTGGTCTCCATGGAGTTTACATCCATGCCAAACGTACAGGGGTCCTTTTATGTGCCTCGTCAGGTAAAACTGCGTATGGCAATAAATGGATGTATAATTGGGGGTGTGGCCTAATGACTCGGAACCAGTACAGCCAATGGCGTGCCGCGATCCCTTTACCTCAGTGTTTTAATGATTTTTCTCCCTAAGTGGGAGTCAGTCACGTGGTCCGGACAGGTTAGGGTTAGGGGTGACCTCGGCGTAGGCTCAACGCTGCCAAAGCTGCGTGGGAAACAGGAGGTGACGTTGCAGAGGGTCAGCCGCAGCTCCAGCGTGGATCTGATTGGCTGCTCTCGTTTCAGTGGCATTCGGGGGGAAGACTTTAAATGGACGCATGTAAGACAAAAACAAGACAATGGAAGTGAAGTTCATCGGCATCATAGGTTCGCAGGAGCCTCGTCAGCCAAACTAAAATATCTGTGACGATATAAAGTGGGCGGGTCCAGGCTTGTAGTCCGGTGCTGCGGCATGACGAGAAGAGGCTTTAAGAGGCCGCTTCAGACGCCTCCTAAGTTTGTCCAGCTCTCCGCCGTCCCTGCGTTTGCGTACATGTGATTAACAGTGAGCGTACTTGGCGCAGCCTTCAAACTGCAGGTTCGTGCCCCAACGCCGGGGGGCGCTGCGACGCAGGCGGGACGGTCGGGTGTCCGGACCCGCTGCGCAGAAGAAGAAGCGCGGCCGCGGCGTCCTGCGTCCGCGTGTCTGATGTTCGTCATCTCAGCGGCAGACGTCCGGGCGCAGAGGGAAGGTGAGGTGGTTTTACGCTGATCCGCAGAAGCTTTGTAAACCACTTTCAGGGTCCTCTTTTAGACCTTTGGAACGAACGTGGATCTGGTTCTGGTAAAGTCACGTGGTCACGGAGGGAAAACGGCTTTTTACCCGGAGCTCCAGATTCAATCTCCTAACATGTCCTGTAGTTACTGGAGATGCCCCACTGTTCCACAACATGTGTGTCTGAGGACAGGAAGACACCCGCAGAACCTCCTCAGGCAGGTTGATTCAGACGGAACAATTCAACAACAAGGGAGTCAAAGAGCGTTACAGAGACAACAGCACGAGTTACAATGTAAAGAAGAGACCAGTAGATCAAATCAGTGGTTAAAATGTAATCAAGTTTTAAAACTTAAGCTTAAAATTTGCGTCTTTAAAGTGCAGCTGAGACCAGGTGAGTCTCCACCTGGATGTAAATAAACTGTTTCAGCTGATCTGAGGGTTTCTGGGAGTTTGTTCCAGACATGTGGAGCAGAGAAGCTGCAGGAAGCTTCTCCAGGTCTGGTTCTGACTCTGGGACAGTTGCGTTCTCAGGTGCTGACTTCAGATCAGACCAGGCTTGACGGATGGTTGTGGTTTTCTTCAGACACAGTGAGAAGATGCTGAGTGACTCTGAAGCTGCCGAGCTGCTGACCTTCCTGACCTCCAGCACACGTCCTGATGTCAAAGGGACGGCCACTGAGTACATCCTGGGGCTCTCCGGACACAGGTAGGACCAAGATGATGATGGAGATGTTTCTTCAGCTGTCCTTCTCCTCAAGGTGTCTTCTCTGGTGTTGACCTGTGTGATCAGCTGATCAGCTCTCCGAGCGTCTAATTGTCTTAATTATCATCAGGTCAGTGAGATGACTGGGTAGAAGAACATCATCTTAGAGAGGCAGAGTCTCCAGCAACCTCTCAGAAACTGCACCTAGAACTTGTAGGACAATTTCAGAATAATGTTCGTCACAATGTTCTGTCAGAGAGAGAATCTAGAAACGCTGCTGTTGGACCGGGCCCCCTCGGACCCCCCCCCGTCCGGGGCTCCCCAGGACCGGGGCTCCGCGGACCGGGGGGTCCCCCTCTGGAGCTCCCCGGACCGGAGCTCCCCGGACCGGGGGGTCCCCCTCTGGAGCTCCCTGGACCGGGCCCCCCCCCCTCCGGGGCTCCCCAGGACCGGGGCTCCGCGGACCGCCCCCCCCCTCCCAATATTTTTTTAGACTGTTAAATCGGTGCAGCTGCAGAGGAAGAGGCAGAAAGTCAAAAGGCTTTTGGCCACTGAGATGTTCATTCACACGAGCGTTTGCTGAAATAAGCAAATGGATTGAAGGTGGAATTTTTCCGTAGAATTTCACAGACGTGGACGGTTGAGTCCGGATCAAAGGTATTGATGGATATTTAGTCAGAAACGGGAGGGTTTACGTGGGAAGACTCTGACGTTTGGTTTGCTTTCAGGGACGGCTGCCGCTTCCTCCGCTCTAAACCGGACTTGATCGCCGCCTTGTTTGCGCTGACGTCCGACCCGTCCATCGCAGTAGTGAAGGACTGTTACCACGTCCTCATCAACCTGTCGGCCGACGAGACTCTGCATCAAGTAAAACTGGAAAGAAGCAGATTCATGAGTTGCCTTTGAACACAAACGCCTTGCTGGTGTGATGTGTCGGTGATTTCTGGTCCAGGTTTTGGTGACGGATGTCAACGTTCTTCCAGCGTTGTTGAGGAACCTTCTGGCTCCAGAGTACGTCTTCGCAGATCACATCTGTACCATCCTGTCAAACCTGAGCCGTCATGAGAAGACCTGCAGGACGGTGTTGAAGGTGAGTCCGGTCCGCCTTCATCAGTCCACTGGGAATGTCTCCAGTTCCAGCGTGATTTGTTTTTGAGTTCAGAATTGTGAAAGTTTAGATGTTCAGAGCAGCTCGGACTCGGAGCAGTTGGGACTTTGACCCTCTTAAGTCTTGCCTCTAATTGGCTTTTGTTCTTATCTCTATATTTGACCGTATAAACTGTTTCTTTCCTTGTTTGCTGTCATTTATTTTGTATCTTTTAATTTTTTTAAAAATAGTAACACGTTGGACCTAAAATCACTAAACATCAAATCCAAGCAGCACAAACTTAATGCTTAATGAAACTCTGGTACCCCCCGACGACGGGGCGGCCCACCCCCCCTCTTCCTCAGCAGTGGTTGAGGTGGTGCATTTCTCCACCGACAGGAAAGGGAGCGTCCGGTTTGTTCGTGCGGGCCAGCGAGCGCTTTCCCCAGAATGTGATGACATTATTCAGATAAAGGCGCGGTGTGGCTTATTCATCATTACTTTGATCAGTGAATTCGTGGTGACTGGTTTTACTGCTGGTTTACCAGCCGACACATTTATAAAACTGATAAATATTTTAGCGTCTGCGCTTTCAACAAAAGTCGAAGTGGAGACTTGGCGTAAACGGGTCATGTGATTTGCCGGCGTGGGCGTTGACACATTGATTCCTACTCAGATGTTCATGAGAGGTGTCTGCTCTTTCTCTCAGGTCCTGCAGGAGGAGGTCACTTTGGCAAAGCTGGTAGAGATCTTCTGCACTGAAGGTTACAACCAGAAGGCTCAGCTGCACTACCTGGGTCCTCTTCTGTCCAACCTGAGCCAGCTGCCCGAGGCCAGAAACTATCTGATGGACAAGGACAGGTGACGGATGTCTGCAGGGCATCAGCATGTCCGTTTTTAAAACATTTCTGCTCTTATGTGACGAAGCTGATGGTCACGTCTCAGATCCCCTTCTCCTTTACCTGCCTGTGTGCAGTGTGAAAGCTGATGGGTATTTTCTCTTTACGTCCTTCAAGTCAGTGAATTAGGTAGGAATGATGGACCTTCACGTCTGGTCCATCCTTGGGTACAGTTAGAGAGAGCAGCTGCGTTGGCACTCAGGAAGGAGAAGCGTCTGGAGGTCTTCTCAAAGCGTTTGAGCCAAGATCTGCAGTTTGAAGGCAGTTCCATCAAATATAATTAATTAAATATTAAAGTATATGTAAGCTGAAGACTCGTCCAAATAAACCTCTCGTCCTAACTGGTGTACAGCAGGTGCAGATACGCGAAGAAGTCGGTTCTCAGTTGACGGCGGCGTCTTTGTTCTGTCGCCGCCTGATGGCGAGCGGCCAGTAAATCCAGTTTTATTTCCGTCAAACTGCAGCGCGCTCATGACGTTTGTGTTGCAGGTGTGTGATCCAGAGGCTGCTGCCGTTCACCCAGTACCAGGCGTCAGTGGTGAGAAGAGGCGGAGTCATAGGAACCCTGCGCAACTGTTGCTTTGACCACAGTCAGTGACACATGTGCACACACATGTGCACACACACACACACAAGCACATTTCACTTATAAACTTCATTCCAACTTCTGGTTCCTCTGCCGACTGCCGGGGTCTGGATCCAGGACGTGCCGGGGTCCGGATCCAGGACGTGCCGGGGTCCGGATCCAGGACGTGCCGGGGTCCGGATCCAGGACGTGCCGGGGTCCGGATCCAGGACGTGCCGGGGTCCGGATCCAGGACGTGCCGTTCCTCTAAAACTTAGGACAAGGAAGATCCAGGCGTGCCGGAGTCCGGATCCAGGCGTGCCGGAGTCCGGATCCAGGCGTGCCGGAGTCCGGATCCAGGCGTGCCGGAGTCCGGATCCAGGCGTGCCGGAGTCCGGATCCAGGCGTGCCGGAGTCCGGATCCAGGCGTGCCGTTCCTCTAAAACCTAGGACAAGGAAGATCCAGGACGTGCCGGGGTCCGGGTCCAGGACGTGCCGGGGTCCGGGTCCAGGACCTGCCGGAGTCCGGATCCAGGCGTGCCGTTCCTCTAAAACCTAGGACAAGGAAGATCCAGGCCTGTTGAGCATCTCCAGTCTTTCCAGACATGTGGGAACGTTCTACAATATTCCAGCAGGTGGTCTCCTCAGTTCCATGTATAAACGGTTATTAGAACAGGAGAGGACACATGGTTGTGAACTTCATCCAGAAGCAACTTTTTGGAGACCATCAAATTCAAAATGACCCGCTGATAAATATCATGTGATATTTCTTCGCCATGACGTCATGTGATCATGAAACTTGTCCCGATCAGAAATCTGCTTCTGAACGTCGTGTTCCATGTGATGAAGATGCGTTTCTGCCTCGTCTTTGTAAAACCTTTCATTTTATCGTGGCCATGCAAAGCTGTGTTCTCTGTTCAGCTCGTCATGACTGGTTGCTGAGCGACGCCGTGGACATCCTGCCCTTCCTCCTGCTGCCGCTGGCCGGTCCGGAGGAGCTGAGCGAGGAGGACAACGAAGGCGAGTATCGCTCCGATCTTCTACGCTGGTTTGGTTCCTTTGTGTCGTTCCGACAAAGCAAAGGGAGGAGCTGTAGGAGCAGATAAGTGAGCTGGTCAGACCTTCTCTACGGCTGCTCCCGTGTCTCCTCATGAAGCCGCAGGGTTCTGGATTGATGAGGAAGTGCCGTCGAGAGACCAGTGATGTCATCTGCAGAGAAATTTCGTCCTCAGCATGAACTCAATCCAGTTTCCTGTCAAATAGTTTTTCCAAATGTCGTTTGTGAATGAGCGCTCTGATGAACGTTGGTGATCATCTGGTTGCAACATGCCAAAAGCTCTGCCGGGGTTCAGACTCCGCTCCCCGGTGTCGACCAGGCTGCTGCTAAATTATGAGTATCTGAGTCGATGTCGCAGGGAACGTCAGGCTCCAGCTGTCCAGGCAGGTCGCAGGTAAACGACCGGGTCACCGCTGGTTCTGCACCTGACAGAAGCTGATTTGATGTTCAGGTCTGCCGGTGGACCTGCAGTACCTCCCAGACGACAAGAAACGAGAGGAGGATCCGGACATCAGGAAGATGCTGCTGGAGACGCTCTTATTGGTAACGTGCACGCACACGTGCACACACACACACACACACACACGCTGTGTTATGCCGAGCCTCTCAGCGTTCCTGTCTCACACAGCTGACAGCAACTAAAGCTGGACGGAAGACGCTGAAAGACAAGAATGTTTACCCGGTTATGAGGGAGTTCCACATCTGGGAGAAAGACGTCCACGTCACGGCCGCCTGCGAGAAACTGGTCCAGGTAGGAAACATCGCCAGACTCGTCTGTCACAGCTCCAACCGCTAAAAGGGTCTTGGTGTTGCCGTGACTGCTCCTCACCAGATGGAGGCAGCATAGTGGCGTTGAGGAGTCGGCCTCTGGCCTGCGTTGAGGAGTCGGCCTCTGGCCTGCGTTGAGGAGTCGGCCTCTGGCCTGCGTTGAGGAGGCGGCCTCTGGCCTGCGTTGAGGAGTCGGCCTCTGGCCTGCGTTGAGGAGGCGGCCTCTGGCCTGCGTTGAGGAGGCGGCCTCTGGCCTGCGTTGAGGAGTCGGCCTCTGGCCTGCGTTGAGGAGTCGGCCTCTGGCCTGCGTTGAGGAGTCGGCCTCTGGCCTGCGTTGAGGAGTCGGCCTCTGGCCTGCGTTGAGGAGGCGGCCTCTGGCCTGCGTTGAGGAGGCGGCCTCTGGCCTGCGTTGAGGAGCCGGCCTCTGGCCTGCGTTGAGGAGCCGGCCTCTGGTCACAAGCTGAGAATAGTTTTAGTCCCCCCACTGACCGCTGGGGTCCGGAGACGGGTCCGCGGTCCCCCCGCTGACAGCTTGGATGTTGACCTGTAACCATGGCGACAGTAACATCAAGCTTCTGTAAACCCCCACCTCCAATTCAACCTTCAGGACCTAATTTTTAGATTTTCTATGTGATGGTTCCTTGATGGAAGGGGTTCCTTTAGTGTCCAAAACACCTTGAGACAAGGTTTGACACAGACTGATCCCCTTCCTCACGGTGATTTCTGCCCATTCCTTCTCTCTTCGGATTCTCCTGACATGCAACGACAATCGCCGGCTGAGTGAAGCATGTTGACTTTAAGGAAGCTGCAGGTCCCCACGAGACACACCAACAAGCCTTGGTCCTAGGATGAACATATAAACCAGTATATGAGTGTGTGTGGCAGGTGAACTGCTCAGTGCTGCACCGTCGCGTTTGTGTCGACATGCTCTTGGTGACCAGAACTTTGACCAACTACCTTTTTAAAACTGCCTTATAGAAAAAACTGAGTTGAAAAAAGATGATAATTTGGTCATGTGAGCAAATATTCCTTGATTATGATTGTAAAATTACCTCAACTGTCCGTCTGTCTGTCCAGGTGCTGATCGGTGACGAGCCGGAGCAGGGGATGGAGAACCTGATGGAGGTGGAGATCCCTGAGGACGTGGAGGAGAAGCTGAAGGAGGCGGACACCAAAGAGCAGGAGGAGCTGGAGAAAGAGCAACAGAAGAGGAGACGGGAGGAAGACGAGCAGAAGAACGAGGCTGAGTGAACAGAACAGGAGAGAGGACTGATGCAGACTGCTCTGATCATCTTCATCCCCATCCGGAGTTTCACATATGAATCACAGGAACGTGTTGTCCACGCCCCTGTACAATTACGTCGTCTACGTTTTCACGGCTTTCAACGAGTCAGTTGTGGTATTTCTGTCATTTTGAGTTTTTAAATCCCTACAACAATTACCAGTAATGCTGGAGTATTTTATTTTTTTCTTCTTTTTGTTTGAATTAACAGTTTTTAAATAAAGAGAAACGCACAAAATAAGATGTGTGAGACCTCTGAAAACACAGCTGAAGACTTCATCAAAAAAACTTAAAAGATCTCAAATGTACAAACTCCCAGAACCTTATTTTGTTTCATTATTATCAGCAGCAGATGCAGAACTATTAAAGCCACTCTGTGTAGTAATGACCGACGGTTCTTTTACCGACCAGCGATTCCCCCCTACCGACCACCGCATCTGGACCGGGGGTTCCCCCCCTACCGACCACCAGGGTCCGCATCTGGACCGGCGGTTCCCCCCCTACCGACCACCGCATCTGGACCGGCGGTTCCCCCCTACCGACCACCGCATCTGGACCGGCGGCCCCCCCCCCCCTACCGACCACCGCATCTGGACCGGATTTTTGGGAAACCACGCGAACATGGGGAGAACATGCAAACTCCACACAGAGACTCCCACCAGTTCCATGCTGACTTCAACCTGCCTCCGGGAATATCAGTGTTTGGAGACAACCTACAGAAGCAGGAATTTTCTCATGTCAAAAACGGTTCTTTTCCGTCTCCTTGCTTCTTGCCTTTTACCCACATTCCCTGTCTGTTGGTAATAAAGACTCCTCAGTTCTCCTGTTAACAGATAATTATCCTGATGGATCTGGTCTTTGGTACCTTTTGATGGTGTGTTTGTGTCTCTTCTCTCTACTTCCTGTTCTACCTGCTGGTCTTCAGCAGGAGGGTCCTGGTGATCCAGGTCCTGGTCCAGGTTTCTTCCCTCTTAAAGGGGAGTTTTTACCTGCCGTTTATGTAATAATTGATCAGGGTCATGTTCTGGTCTCTGGAAAGATCCTGGAGACAACTTGTCTTGTAATAGACGTGTATAAATATAACTGAATTGCACAGACCCACAAAATATCACAAAGAAACGCGTGTCTGCTTACATCCTGGTAAAAGCAGCAACGCCTCCTGGAAGACAGTTTTCAGACGAGCACCAGGGGGCGTCGCAGCCTCGGCAGCCAGCTAAGTCCCGATTCTTCTCTCTTTGGGTAGAAAATGAACAGAACCTGAAGTGGTCCCATTTCAACCTAGAGGGGTCCCCCCCCCCCCCCCCCCCCACACACACACACACAGACACACTATTTATCACAATAGTGCCCAAGTGAATGGGTGTGGCTTAACGCGGTCAGGTTTTCCCGTTCTCCCTCATGAAATGGGCCTGGTGCCCCTCCCATTCATATTCCCCCTGGTACAGAACCTACCAAACCCATCAGAGTTGGGAGAAGTGAGCTCTTCCAGCGCTGAAAAGAGGTTTGAAACCACCTCAGACGCTGGTCTCAGCTTCCACCCACGTCATCACGTGTGATGTCAAATAAATATACTTTAGTAGTGAATATCTTTGTTGTATCTCACTCTGCCGGCGACGGTGCAGAAAACGTTGGTGCTGACACTTCTTTAAAAGCTGTTCACAACTAGTTTGATATGATCATTTTTGTCGACTATTAGGCTGTTAATTACTTTAAAACGACCACTATAATTCTATTTCAAGTTTCCGCTGGATGCTGCTTGTTTGTTTCAGTTTTTAAGTGAACAAGATCTTCATTTTCTGCTGTTTCTGTCTGACACAAGGATTAGTTCCCGTCTGCTGATCTGACAACGATACACGGTCATAGCGCGGCCCTGCCTCGTGAACGCGCATTGATGGGCAGGCGTGAGTGGAGGGGCGTGCTCAAGAGTCAGCGGCGCTGTAAAAGCGGGCGTGTCCGCCAGAAGCGGTCAGCCAATCCGAGGGCTCCTGCCGCGCTTCCTTGTGTGCGCTACGTGCCGGACGTGTCCTGGACTCGGAGACGGTTCGTGTCCAGCATCCAGGCGGGTGTTGCAGCGATGGGCGTCACAGCTGCTCCTCTCTTCATGCACAAGCGCTTCACCGTGAGGAGCTTCACTGTTGTCTACTGTCCTTTCCAGGAAGCCCATGTCTGCTCATAACTTCTCCTTTTGATCTAAAATGTTCCGTGAAAATGAACGGCTTTGTTCCCTTTCTTCAGACTCACAGGTTGACACATTTTCTACCACAAGAGTTGTACGACAACCTGGAAAAATCTAAAAGAGATGAGAAGAACGGTGGACCTTCACAAGTTTAGATTTAACTTGGATGCAATCTGCAGCTGCCTGAAGGCCCCACGTTCTCCGGTTCTAGCAGTAACTAGAACCAGCCATGGTAGCGCTCAGGAAGCAGACGCGTCCGTGATGGTATGAATGCAGATGAACGGCTGAACCACAACCAAAGACCTGTCTGAAACCAAGAGCCTACGCGCCAACATCTGGGTTAAAGCCAAAGTTGAAGTTCCCCTACTGACCACTGGGGGCTGGGTCCAAACCCGGATCAACCTTTCCTAACCGCCAAGCCACCAGAAGCACTAACATCTTTTATTCCCGGTTAGAGGTGGAAATGTTGGTGCCCGGTCCGGACATTTGTGAAGCTGGTGGAGGTCATTGTCCTGAAGGTCCACCAGCTGGAGGAGCTCGTCCTACAGCCACTAAACTAGCCTCCCCATGCCAGGAGCTTTTTTTTAGAAATGAGATGAAAAAACAACAATACAAGAGCCAAACGACCGCAGGAGGCGTTTTTATAGATCCCCTCTTTATGTCATTCTAACATGACTCAGTGACTGGGTCACATGGGCCGATCCCAGTCCGGGCGCTGTTGTGGGACACTAAAGGTCCTCGTGACATAATCGTAAAACTGCGAAGTTTTGCTTTCAGGAGGATGTTGTGGCTGGATGAGTGTGAGTGTCCTTGACATGCCTGAAACATATCTGTGTTGTGCACGAGTGTTCCCAGTGAGGAACGTCGTTCCCGTCAAACATTCACCACCCCCGACGAAGAGCAGCTAGAGCTCATGCTGCCAGAATAACAACTCTCTCCCTCCCTTCTGTCCACCTCCCTTCTGGTCCTCCTCCCCTTCTGTCCACCTCTTCCTTGTCCTCCTCTCCTTCTGTCCACCTTCCTTCTGTCCTCCTCTTCCCCCTTTTCCCCCACTTCTTGTGTCCTCCTCCCCTTCTGTCCTCCTCTCCTTCTGTCCTCTCCTTCTGTTCCTCCTCTCCTGGGTCTGTCCTCCTCTCCTTCTTTCCTCCTCCCCTTCTTTCCTCCTCTCCTTCTGTCTTCCACCTCCTTCTGTCCTCCTCTTCGCTTCTGTCCACCTCCCTTCTGTCCTCCTCCCCTTCTGTCCACCTCCCTTCTGGTCCTCCTCTCCTTCTGTCCACCTCCCTTCTGTCCTCCTCTCCCTTCTGTCCTCCTCTCCTTCTGTCCTCCCTCTCCTTCTGTCCTCCTCTCCTTCTGTCTCCACCTTCCTTCTGTCCTCCTCTCCTTCTGTCCCCTCTCCTTCTGTCCTCCCTCTCCTTCGTCCTCCTCCTCCTTCTGTCCTACCTCCCTTCTGTCCCTCCTCTCCTTCTGTCCTCCCCTCCTTCTGTACCTCCTCTCCTTCTGTCCTCCTCTCCTTCTGGTCCTCTCCTTCTGTCCACCTCTCCCTTCTGTCCTCCTCTCCTTTGTCCTCCTCTCCTCTGTCCACCCTCCCTTCTTCCTCCTCTCCTTCTGTCCTCTCCTTCTGTCCTCCTCCCCTTCTGTCCTCCTCTCCTTCTGTCCTCCCCTTCTGTCCTCCTCTCCTTCTGTCCTCCTCTCCCTTCTGTCCTCCTCTCCTTCTGTCCTCCTCTCCTTCTGTCCCTCATCCTTCTTCCACACCTCCTCCTTCTGTCCTACGCCTTCTGTCCTCCTCTCCCTTCTGTCCTCCTCTCCCTTCTGTCCTCCTCTCCTTCTGTCCACCTCTCCTTCTTGGTCCTTGTCCTTCTGTTCTCCTCTCGCCTTCTGTCCTCCTCTCCCTTCTGTTCCTCGCTCTCCCCTTCTGGTCCTTTCCTTCTGTTCCTCTCCCTTCTGTCCTCCTCTCCTTCTGTCCTCTCCCTTCTGTCCACCTCCCCCCTTCTGTCCTCCTCTCCCTTCTGTCCTCCTCTCCCTTCTTGTCCACCTCTCCTTCTGTCCTTTCCTTCTGTTTCTCCGCTCCTTCTGTTCTCCCTCTCCTTCTGTCCTCCTCTCCTTCGGTCCTTTCCCTTCTGTCCTCCTCTCCTTCTGTCCTCCTCTCCCTTCTGTCCTCCTCTCCCTTCTGTCCTTTCCTTCTGTCCTCCTCTCCTTCTGTCCTCTCCTTCTGTCCTCTCCCTTCTGTCCTCCTCTCCCTTCTGTCCTCCTATCCTTCTGTCCACCTCTCCTTCTGTCCTCCTCTCCTTCTGTCCTTTCCTTCTGTCCTCCTCTCCCTTCTGTCCTCCTCTCCTTCTGTCCTCTCCCTTCTGTCCTCCTCTCCCTTCTGTCCACCTCTCCTTCTGTCCACCTCTCCTTCTGTCCTTTCCTTCTGTTCTCCTCCCCTTGAACTGAACTCCTCAGTTCAAGAGCTGGTTTTGAGATTTGGACCAGTAGAAGCGAGGACCTTTGATGGGGACAACCTGGATTTTGTTTTGGGATGCATGAAAGGAATAACCACCTTAACCACCTGGTTCAGTATCCAGGCGGTTATGGTTAATTTAAGGTTTATTTAAAGGTTTGGCTTAGCAATAAACCACTGACTTAGTATGTATATATATATATATATATATATATATATATATATATATATATATATATATGTGTGTGTGTGTGTGTGTGTGTGTGTGCAGTGATTTATTTTATATACACTATCTGTCCAAAAGTATCGTCTCACCTGCCTCGACTCCACGTGACCTTCAGTGACCTCCCATTCCTGATCCAGAGGGTTCAATATGACGTCGGTCCTCCTTTGCAGCTATGACAGGCTGTCCACAAGGTTTAGGAGGCACATTTAAAATACCCTTAGTCCATAGTATTTGGACAAACCCAGGTGTTTCTGAAGTGTGGTTTCGAAAGCTTTGGTCGACACCGTATTAATCCCTAGTTAATCAGAAAATGAGACTGCAAAAGGAAGCTGGCAAGAGTGATGCTTGGTTAAGACTAAGAGGCATACATAATGGACATAACGGACTCTGGCGCAGGGCCATTACTAGGAATTTGGTGGCCCAAAACAAGATTGTTTGTGGCGTCAGAAACACTCCAAGCACAAACACCAACTCACACACACTGCTTACAACTGAACAAACAGACAGACGGACAAACCTATTACTTTATGTGGAAATAAGAAATAAATATTTTAATTAACTTTCATAAGGAAAGGGTTTTGTGGAATATGTTTGTCCTAAATAAATTGAACTGAACCCCAATTAGGACTCTTTTGATCAAGGGGCCCCCTTAGCAGTTGTGGCCTTTTAAAGCGTTTATACCAGGAACCGGCCCTGGTGCAACATCTTCCAAATCCCCTCTGAAATATCCATTTCCTACTCTTTAAAATTTTGTTAATCTGGTTGATTCATGTTGTTTGTGAGTTTAGTCTTCTCTTTCTTTTGTTCATTGCCCCTGTGAGGTTCCCGTTTTCCCTCTTAGTTGGCGCCGGCCTTTAGTTCCTCTCAGACTACACATCAGGTTGAGTTACCCGTAGGTCTGGCCCTGTGATGGACTGGACCCCCGCCTCTCACTTGTAATGAGTCTGGATGGGCTCCGGCGGACCCCCGTGACCCTGCGCAGATGAAGAGGGTGTGGAAGATGGATGTTTAGGATGAACTTACTTTTTCTTTACATGTTTTGTGAATTAGTGTATTTTTTGTTTGTGTATTTTATTAAAGTGTTTATTCTGCACGTGTCAGAGTTAATGCGATTGGTCATTTAGTCTCATTTACGGCTCTTCCGGTCATGTGACCTCCCCCATGACACACTGACTTCGATCATTAATTAAAAAGGCGTCTTAACATTCATTCAAACCCACAAAAACAATCACTTAGCCCACGTTACACAAAGACAGATTTATTCAAACATTTTCTTTTTATTCTGTACATTAACAGGCTCATCTGTTTGAGACGTCTGCATTAGCCAATCATCTGCGGCCTGATCCGGCCGCCTCGACGCTGATTGGCTGTTTGGGTTCACGCCCTCCGTACAGCCCATTTCCCTTTGTGTGCAACAACAAAAATAAAGCTGCCAGACACACTACAGTTGACCGAATATTAACCCCGAGAAAGAAATAAAGTTCAGTATACATGTCAATGTGATTATTCAAAAAAAAAACAAAAACACACACACTCATTCGGTAAGCAAAATATGGGTTTACGGGTAAATGACATTTTATTTCCTTTTATTCAAGATCATGAAGCAGAACAAACCTGTCGACGTACAGTCATTTCTGACTTTCACACCGCTCACAACTGAATCAAGGTTCCCTCAGGGGGACAGGAAGTGGCAGAACTCAACAAAGTCCCTCTGCATGAAGTTCTGGCTCTGCAGCAGGTCGTCTTCAGAGGGGAAGTACTGCATGCTGTCCTCCTGCAGACACGCGCCGTCGTCGTGGAGGCACTCGACGTGACACTCGCTGCTGTCCCGGTGCAGTACCAGGATCGGCCCCGGTGGTGGCGTTGCTGAGCCGTGTGGGTCGGGACTGTCCAGGAGAGCTCCTCTGGCGTTCTCCAGGACGCCCAGGTACGAATCCATGTCGGTGCGCTCCAGGTCGCTGTCGGAGCTGCAGCCGCTGTCGCTCCCCACGGAGTCGGAGCGCATGTGCTGCATCTGGTACTTCTCGTGCATCAGAAACTGGTTGGTGTTCTTGGGGGCCCGCATCCCCCTCGCTCGGTTTCCTTTCATGTTGACTGGACGGAGCGACAACACTGGCCGCTTGGGTCGTCTGGGATGGGGTTGATGATGACGCGGAGGCTGCTGGTGGTGACTGCGCCCTCTGAGCCACCCTGCTCCACCTCCTGTCCTCCGTCCCCCCTGCGGCCGCCCGCTGCAGCTCTTGGACCAGCAGTGGTTCCTACGGATGCTGGCCTCCCTCAGCTGAGCCTCCTTCTCGTCCTGCTGCCTTTGCTGCTGGAAGATCCTCCTGCACATGATCTCTGAGAGCATTTCTCGTCGTCTTTCTCGCAGTTTCCTCCCTTCCTCCTCCCCCTGCTCTCCTTCACATCCTCCTCCTCGCTCGGTGGTCCACGGAGCAACAAAGAGAGGCTGGTTTCTGATTTTCTAACTCAGATCACAAATGACCCCCTCCTTTTTCTCTGGACTCTACCTTTTTACTATCCTGTCTCTTTTCTTCTTGACCTCTGGCTTTGGCTGGAGCATAGCCTGCTCTTCCTCTCCCTGCAGCAGCAGCTTGACTGCTGATCTGGCTCTCTGTCACGCCCTCCTCTCTTTTTTCTAATATCTCTTCTATACCTCTCAGGAAATAAAATCAGCTCCTTACAGCTCTGAACAGACAACTGCAATGAGCTCCTGAGTGGTTTTTTTAAGACTTTGAAGCTCGGTTTTCTTCAGTTTTTAGTCACAGTGGTAGCGTACTCAGCTCTGATCAACTCTGACTGTCGCTCTGTCTCCTCCTCCTCCTCAGAGCCTGCTTAAAGACCTGGAATGATCCATTCAAGGTCTTACCAGAAGGGGGAGAGGGGAGGATTTTCGGCTAGCACTGATCCTTTTGTGTGACATTATGGATATATAGAAGAAGACATATGTTCAATAGATACATATAAGAGATTTTAACACATAAGTTGCCTCGTTGTACCCCGGAAAGATGATGATGGTTGTGATAAGCAGAGAGTGTCTCCTCGCAGCGTGATGGTTTACTCCACTTCAGTTTTAGCAGTTGAAATAGGATCCACAGTTGCTGTTACTGCCCCGCCCCCATCTGGGACCTGACAACAGACAAGTACACCGAGCAGCACCGAGCAGCACCGAGCAGCACCGAGCAGCACCGAGCAGCACCGAGCAGCACCGAGCAGCACCGAGCAGCACCGAGCAGCACCGAGCAGCACCGAGCAGCACCGAGTCTCTGTAACAGCACGACTGACAGGTTATTTTGACATGCGTGTAAAAGTACCAGACCAAAGCAAACTCAAAATCATGATGAAACAGATCTGAAAGTCCCACTTTTATATCAAACTTGACAAATGTCCTAAGAAGGGACGTCGGCAAAATGTCTCCCTTCCTGATGCAGAAGTGAGAAACTTCAGTAAATATGTGGTGGCTACAGTGGTGGGCTTGGGCCAGGAGGACCCAGGTCCGAGGGCCTGGAGGACCCAGGTCCGAGTCCCTGGGCTGGCAACAATGGTGAATCACTGGGGGCCTCTGAGCAAGGCCCTTAGCTCCCAACTGCTCCCCGGAGCTGGGACAGCAGCCCACTGCTCCTAGTGAAACTAGTGATGGTTAAAAGCAGAGGTCCAATTTCGGGGTGTATCGTGAGATACACACTGACAAGAATAACAAAAGCTTGGAGGAGAAAAAAAAGTCATAGATGGATAATGATTGTTTGAGTCTGAACCAGAAACATGCAAAAGTAGTTCAGGTCTCTTCCATCTCAACTCTGCTTTGTTGTCAGACATTTATTTTCTAACACTGCAAAGTTAATATTCCTCAACATTAAGAATGTTAGGCTGCAATATTTACCTTCAGCCCAACAGTTACTCTTACAAACCTTCAATAAATGTATCTCTTCACCCAACACATGATTAGAAGTAATACATTTCAATTCAGTCACACAAAGCTTTTCATTCTCAGGAGCACCAACCCCTACTTCTGCTCAGTTTGGGTAAAGTTCACTACTCTGCTGACCTCATGTGGCCGTGAGGTGTATTAATGAGGCAGAAGCTGGACAAGAAAGAGAAAGAAACAAACAAACAAAGGTGATTTGATGTGACTACGAATTAATGTCCCACAAAGACGCAGCTGTTGCTTATTTTGTCCACAGTTGAAGTGTCACTCATTGACAGAAACATTACTGCACCAACCCTCTGAGACGGCCGTTTCTGAAGACTGCTTCTGAAACCACATCTTTGCTTTCTGCAGATGACATGGTCCTGCTGGTGTCATCAGCTGGGCGCCTTCAGCTCTCACCAGAGCAGCTGCAGGGATGATAATCAGCAACTCAGTCTTAGACTATGACTCTCATTTAAAAAAAGTTGGAATGCCCTCCCTAAGTTGGGAGCACAATTCTGCTTCAAGTGGAGACGTTTCGGTATCTCAAGATCTTGTTTATGAGTGGGAGAGGAGGTGAGCAGGACTTTGACAGGTAGATCAGTGTGGTGTCTGAGGTAATATGGACGGTCTGTTGTGGTGAAGACTAAAAAAAAAATAAAAAAATGTTTTAAAGGGACAACCTAAATGTAGACAGAGAACTATTTATACTTAATATATATGTATGTACATGTAGTTATGTTCGACGCTGCAGGCAGACACGCGGATAAAGTTTGTCTTGAATCCGTCAGCTCCTCCCTCCGTCGGCACCACAACAAACATGGCGCAGCGGCCGCGCTGACACTGACGCGGTTTCACGAAACCGTTTTCTCAGTACAAAAACGAAGATTTTAGCTAATTCCGAGTTGGAAATGGAGTCTTGTCCCTTTCCAGAGGACGTCTCGGAGAGAAAGGTGTGCGTGGTCGGCTCGGAGTTGGTGGAAAACTACACCGTAAGACTCGGTTTTTACTTTAGCATTTTAGCTGCTCCGAGGCTTCAGCGACGTCGTTTTGTTACATCAAAAGCCGTTAAAACGTTTAAAACAGTTAAACCGTTTAAACATTTACTGCCACGTCATTGCACAGCAGCTTTCACGTTTATCCAACCGTCTGAGCCGAAACGTTCGTAAAAAGCTCCATAAACTAGTTTCTCCGAAGACGTTTGTCGTCGTATTTGGTATTTTGTGACTAAGTTAGTATTTTAGAGCTCACTTTGTTTTCTTCTGTGTCACTCATGTTACTTTGTTATTCATTTGGATTAATCATTCAGATTATTGTTACTATTACCCGAGTACGGACCCAGACTTAGATCCGAGGTTAGACCCGAGTCCGGACCCAGACTTAGATCCGAGGTTAGACCCGAGTCCGGACTTGAGGTTAGACCCGAGTCCGGACCCAGGCTTAGATCCGAGGTTAGACCCGAGACTGGACCCAGGCTTAGATCCGAGGTTAGACCCGAGTCCGGACTTGAGGTTAGACCCGAGTCCGGACCCAGGCTTAGATCCGAGGTTAGACCCGAGTCCGGACTTGAGGTTAGACCCGAGTCTGGACCCAGGCTTAGATCCGAGGTTAGACCCGAGTCCGGACTTGAGGTTAGACCCGAGTCCGGACCCAGGCTTAGATCCGAGGTTAGACCCGAGTCCGGACCCAGACTTAGACCCGAGTCTGGACCCGAGGTTAGACCCGAGACTGGACCCAGGCTTAGATCTGAGGTTAGACCCGAGTCTGGATCCAAGGTTAGACCTGAGACTGGATCCGGGGTTAGATCCGAGGTTAGATCCCAGTCCGGACCCAAGGTTAGACCTGAGACTGGACCCAGGCTTAGATCTGAGGTTAGACCCGAGGTTAGACCCGAGTCTGGACCCAAGGTTAGACCTGAGACTGGACCCGGGGTTAGATCTGAGGTTAGATCCGAGGTTAGATCCCAGTCCGGACCCAAGGTTAGACCTGAGACTGGACCCGGGGTTAGATCTGAGGTTAGACCCGAGGTTAGACCCGAGTCTGGACCCAAGGTTAGACCTGAGACTGGACCCGGGGTTAGATCTGAGGTTAGACCCGAGGTTAGATGCCAGTCCGGACCCAAGGTTAGACCTGAGACTGGACCCAGGCTTAGATCTGAGGTTAGACCCGAGGTTAGACCCGAGTCTGGACCCAAGGTTAGACCTGAGACTGGACCCGGGGTTAGATCCGAGGTTAGATCCCAGTCCGGACCCAAGGTTAGACCTGAGACTGGACCCGGGGTTAGATCCAAGGTTAGACCCGAGTCCGGACCCAGACTTAGACCCGAGTCCGGACCCAGACTTAGACCCGAGGTTAGACCCGAGTCTGGACCCAAGGTTAGACCTGAGACTGGACCCGGGGTTAGATTGGAGTCCAGATCATAGATTAGACCTGAGCTTGAACCTGAACCTTTGGCTTTTGTTGTTCGGGTGAACCTGTTTCTGTACGTGTCCTTTGGACCCTCCTGGGACATACGGGATGACAACACTTGTCTCTTCTTCCTCTCCTCTCTGTTTAGTGGTCTTTTTTTTTCCTTCCTGTTCTGGATTTCTTGGTTGACTTGACAAAGTTCCAGATCTAATATTCGCAGGTTCCGAAGGGCTTCTTCTCTTTCTAGTGGAAATATTCTCCTCCTGCTGATGGAGACGTCTGGGGATGGAGACGTCTGGGGATGGAGACGTCTGGGGATGGAGACGTCTGGGGATGGAGACGTCTGGGGATGGACAGTTTGTGTTTCAGAGGGAAAAAAGCAGATAGTGGTTTGTTTGCAGGTTTTCGATAAAGACAAGAAAGTCCAGCTACTTTATTTCAATTATTGGAGTTAAATTTTGATCAAATAAAGAGACAGGTAATTTGTGTATTTTATTCTCCAGGTGTGTAACTATGAATGACTATTGCATCGTTCAGGACTTGTACGTGTCTTACTGCACGGTCAGGGCTGAAGGAGCCTTACAGACAGTTGTTTGTTGGGACGCCGGGTGTAGATGGCGGCACTGTTGAGCAGCTGTAGGCGCCTCCAGCATCCATTATTGGTGGCGAATCTGCTGAATCCTAGTTTGTCGGTCATGTTGACATCCGTCACTTGTGTTTTTTGTTTTTTTTCAGGTCTACATCATCAATGTGACGGATGGACGACACAGATGGACCATAAAACACCGCTACAGCGACTTTTATGACCTTCATGAGAAGGTGAGACACTGAGATATGTTTTTATGTTTTGGCTGACCATACTTTAAGCAACTTAGCAAAACTAAGACTAAAAACGTGGAATGATTGTAAACATCTTTGATTTTGTCATAACACAGAAAAATAATAAAGTATGACTTTTGATTTGCTCCAATTGTCACCTTCTACCTGAGGCCGTTGGAGCGGCCCAACTCAAACAAAAGTCTTCACGTTTTCTTCCAACCGTGAAAAAGTTTCTATAACCTTGAAATCCATCTAATATATATACCCACATATTCTCGGGGGTCTGATGGAGCCTATTCCAGCTCTCTTCAGGGTAAGGCAGAGGGAGACCTGGACAGGTTACCAGTCCATCTCAGGGCTCAACGCTCAATCCTATGGGTCATTTAGAATCACCAGTTACTTGACAGACATGTTTTTGGACTGTTGGAAGTCCATGTGAGCATAGAAAGACTCCTGCAGGGAGTCGGACCAGGAACCCTCAAGCTGTGGGGCAACAATGTTGACCACCATGATGTCCAGAACTGCAGAATATTTTATGACAAAAATAGTCTCTGGCTTCATCCTGATGCGTGTTTCCCGCCAGCTGACGACAGAGAAGAAGGTTGACCGGCGGCTGCTTCCTCCAAAGAAGATTCTGGGAAAGAACTCCAAGAGTCTGGTGGAGCGGCGGCAGAAGGAGCTGGAGCTCTACTTACAGACGCTGCTGCTGCAGTTTCCAGAGGCCTCGCCCGCTCCACTCGCCTCCTTCCTGCACTTTCACCTCTATGTGAGTACAGCTTGTATAAAGTCTGTACACCAGTGTAACAGCAGCTAGTATAATTAACTCTTCATACTAATAATTTAATAGAATTTTAAAAAGCTCAGATACTTAGATGAGTTCCTGTTTTTTGTTTAAACTGAGCAGTTGGACAGTTGGGAGTAGTTTTGGTCATGTTTTTATCTCAAAGGAGCAGGACAGGTTTCTGCACCGACGCATCAAACCGGCGAAACCTTTTCTTTCTTTTCTCTGTTTGTTGTTTAGTATTTGTTTTCATATTGAAATGAGTCTAAACTAGAAAGAGGAATCAAAAGTAAGCAGAAATGACTCACATTTGAGATGTTGTTCTTCTGGACTAAATCCAGGATGTGGGACTTAGACTTGTTTTTCTCCTCCAGTGTTAATTTTTGTTCTGGTTTGTAATAGATTTGGATGTAAAAAAGTCAATATAAGTAAACTAATCCACATTTAAGTCTGCCTTTGAATGCCCCTGACTCTTTAAGAGTTTAACATCGTCGAAAGCGTGACACTGTGGTGATCTCTTCATTCTGCCTCCACTCTCCAGCTGTGCATTCACAGTGACTGCGTGACCAGAGATGGTCAGGAAAGACTCCTAACTGTGGATCATGATGTAGAGGAAATGCATTGTCTTTATATTGCTGAATGCTCTGTGGAACCGCACACTGGGGAGGGAATCGCTGTGAATGCACAGCTGGAGAGTGGAGGTGGAATGAAGAGGGTGGTGCGATTGCAGCGCAAAAGAAGCTGAACGGAATAGTACGGCGTTCCGCCGCTGGGCCGTTCACGCAGCTCAGTGTGCAGATTAAAGGAGGAATGACGTGCTGGTGGTGTGAATGTGGCTGATACAGCAGTGGAAGTGCTTTTGAATCAAATGTAGTTTGGTCTTGACTGGATCAAGTATGTGCTTAGTTGAGTTGGTAACAATGAGCTCCTTAAACTGAATATTATAATTCTGTTAAATGTTTCTCTTAAAATGTAGATGCTGTTGGTCTGCTTTTGTTTACCATCGTGTTTCTAAGTTAATATTGTGGGTCTGTGGCAGGCGTGTGTTGTTTCAGGTTCTGTGAGGTCAGAGATTGTGATCGCATGACGGCACAACAGTCATCTTCTGAACAATGAACCACAGTGAACAGCCGATGAAAAACAGATCTCAGCTGCTCAACATGTGACTGTCACAGATGACACAGGAGTGTACTTGCTTATTCATCAACTGCTTTAATTTTGTTCTGAGCATGCAATTCCTGTTAAATATATTTGAGGAAGATCCAGTTATTTCTCAACCACCTCACTTTGAGATGTGAGGCTTTTTGTGTTTGTGAATGTAATAACAAAAAAAAATTACCTGAAACTTGAATCGGGTTGATTAAATGGTGAATATTATTATTAAGATTAAGTTTATTTAGATGTTGATGCTTTGTTGTTTGTCTCCTCTCTTCCAGGAGATCAACGGTATCACAGCAGCGTTGGCTGAAGAGCTGTTTCATAAAGGTTAGATCATATGTGTCTCATTTCCTCTCATGACCTATTCAGCAGTGTGGCACACATCTCTGCCAGCAGATCATGAACATCACATCACAGATGGCCTGTCCAGCTCTGTGTAAGTTATGTTTAACCCCAACGTTGGAAACCAGGGTACACACACCTGGACATGTGATGGCCCGTTCCATTGTAGGAAAAACTCACAATGCTCATTGAAATAACTTGAAAAGCAATAAACGCCAACTAATAAAAATCAGACATTACTTTTGAATTGTGGTTCAACAGAATCATTTAAAGACGCCGAACCATTGACACTGATCTCGACAAATAAGTTAGTTCTCCTAGAAACCATGATGTTTCCATGGTGATGTGTTAAACTAAAGTGTCCTGCAATGAACATCTCAGGTGTCTTCAGTCAGTGAGACTGTTAAAAGGGTTAAAAGTGGTGCCTCTGCTGTGTGGTATCGTGGTGTCCTCCACCCTGAACATAGACCAGAGGCAGTTGTCTGAGAAGGTCAGGGACCTTCTAGACCACCGCTGTCGGACTCCGGTCCTCGAGGGCCGCTGTTCTGCATGTTTTAGATGTTTCCCTGCATCAACACACCTGATTCAAATTAGTGGCCATCATCAGCGTGTCATCAAGGTCTGCACAACTCTGTTCATGACACAGTCACTTGTATCACGGTGTGCTGAAGCGGGGTAACAGCTAAAAAATGCAGGGCAGCGGTCCTCGAGGACCGGAGTCCGACACCCCTGTTCTAGACCAGCATGTTGAAGACTAGAAGACCATCTCCAAGCAGCTGGATGTTCCTGTGACTACAGTAGGAGGTTTCACTCAGACGTTCAGGGTCCACAGGACTGTAGACAACCTCCCTGGGCGTGGACACAACTACAGAAGAAGTCTTAACAATAATACATCCTGTATCACATTGTGATTAAACTATATATAACTGTATGCTTCAGCGAAACATTGGTCCCTAAAGGTTTTTATTATGACCTATTTGTGTCATTTTACCTCCTTATTTCTACACAGAGTGAATGTAAAAGTCACAACATGTAAATGGATGTTTATTACTACCACTTACATGGGCTCCAAGCTGGGCTTGCAGGGCTTAGTCGGACTGGGTTGTTGGACGTATGGAGAAGAGAACGGTTTGTATTAAATCTGACGAGTTGACAGCAAATGAGCACATTCACAAAAAGTTGGAATACATCCTTCTTTGATGGTCAGGTCTGCAGTATATCCCAAAAGCAGTTAGGACAGCAAAGCTTTTGCCTCCTTGTAGTGTTTCCCTTCCTTCTGGAAACACTTTAAAGGTGTTCTGGCGTTGAGGAAACCGATTGATGAAGCGTCTCGGGTCTCCTTTTGTCCCATCCTTCCTGCCAGTTATCACATTTTTGGTCTAAAAATTCTCCAACATTCTCTGTTACTGATAGCTCAGGACTACTGGCCCACCAGCAGTCCTGAGCTATCAGTGACAGAGAATATTGGATGTCTTATTTTATTTTACACTGTCTTGATGTGAAATGCATGGACTTACCAGGAATAGATGTGGTCCTGGGGGCAGCATATGTTGTTTAAAGTTATATGAAGTATATATATGTATATATATGTATGTTTAAAGTTTCAGTGCTGTTAAAGTTTGCTGCATTAATACTGATGTTGCAGAAGCTGAAATGAGCTTTGCCAAGAGCACTGATGCAGCTCCAGAAACTTCAGAGCCGGGTTTCTGGGCCTGCTGCTGGTAACTGTCTGGTTCAGGTTTTCCGCTTTGCTCTAGAGCGCACCCTTCTTCTAAAAACAATCTTGAATCTTGACTTGTGTGACCACAGGACACGTTTCCTCTATGTACTGGCCCATCCCCGATGAGAATGACTAATCTTCCTGCAGTAAACATTGTTTTGAAACATTTCAATAATTTGTTTAAGTGGAGCTTCTTTGCACTACTTTTGATTTTAAAAAAAAAAAAAAAAAAAAAAAAAAAATTCATTCATCATTTTTTATTCTCATTTCCTTATGTACACCAAACTGTCCGTATCCCAACATTTGTTAAAGATGTTGCAGACTTGAAATGTGAAAATGAATCTATATTTACAAATTAAATGGAGTTTATAAGAAGAAAAACCAACATTTCCATATTCCCATTTTGTGGTTACTTTTTCTGATGTGCGTTTTATAAATGTGTCGGACGTAGTGTAATATGAATTTTATTTACAGTGAATAATGATTATTAATGAGAAACAATAAAATCACAGTTTTTAAAGCCATTTTATGTAGTAACACCCCTTCTGACCACATGGGGGAAGAATATCACTAGAACATTTATGTGTGAGCCTCGAGCAAGATTTCAACTTCCAGGTTGAAGACCATGTGGAAGTAAGAGGTTGCGGGTCCTCTACCGACCACTAGGCCCTGGATCCAGACCTGCAGGTCCTCTACCGACCACTAGGGACAGAATACTAAAGACAGAATGTAATGATTGACCTTTAAAAGCAAGTATGTTGTTAATGTTACTACCAGACCACCAAGACTGGTTGTGGGTTGATCTGAGGATGAAACGTGGCTAAGAGCAAACAGCTTGCGTTAACTGCGCGTTGGCTCAACACAGTTGTCATTTCTGATGTTCCATCACCAATGTTCGTTGGAAGCTCTACAGCTCCTCCAGCGTGGAGCAGCTGAAGGAGCCGGTGAAAATTCTAGTAGTCAGTCCCAGTGCCGTAAGACCCACCAAAGTGGTACAAGAGGACCATCTCCACTCATTAACACACTGTTGTCACTGGCTCTTTTGTCAACACAACAGATTTGTATACGGCCCCATGTGGTCAGGAGGTGTATTGCCACATAGAGTGGTTTAATGTATTAACCATCTTTTCATACTCGGACTTTATGGTGTCCAAGTTGTGTTGATTGTCAAAACTACAGGTTGGTTAGTGTTCTCATGGTAACCTGTCACTGGCCTATAGTTAACAGTTCATGTATTGAGCAGCATCAAACTGCTGTCTGTTTGCAGGGGAGCAGCTGCTGCAAGCGGGCGAAGTGTTTTCTCTTCATCCGCTGCAGCTTTACTCCGTGTCCCAGCAGCTCCGACTGGCCAAACCAACCTGCTTTAATGGAGACGCCAAAACCGACCTGGGACACATCCTCGACTTCACCTGCAGACTGCGATACCTCAAAGTAACAGACCTCTCGGTTTAATGAAAATACCTGTGGTGCCGTCTAGTGTCTCCTGCTGCACAGGGGAGCTGGTGAATGTTCTTACTGGTTTTGTTTCTGTTGGTCAGATTTCAGGAACCAGAGGTCCAGTAGGAACCAGTAACATCGAGGAGAGGAATCTGCCCTTTGACCTGTCTGTTTTCAAATCTCTTCTGCAAATAGAGGTGACTGCCTGCTGTTGAAGTGGCGTATGTTTTGTCTGTAGTCGTGGGATCTTCACTCATCACATACACACATAATACTGAATGTTAAGAGTTAGGAATGCACACACATCTACACTCAGTAAATAAAAACACAGAAATGGGAAGTGTCTAGAAGAGGGTGAGAAGTTAATGAACAAAAAAGCTGCTTGATGTTCTTGCTTATAGGACCACATATTTCATGAAAATATTTTGCAGCTTCCTAAATCACAGGATGCAGGTCACATGAGCAGAGCCTCCAAGCGGAGGTGGAAATCTTACCCACAGGACACGCTCACTCAGTTATAAATGCAGAGCTGTTATTTTTTTATTATTACACATTGGGGGGAATTTTTGAGTTCAGTGTCTTGCCTATGGACAGTTAAGGAGTGGGAAAGCCCCGCCCCCGTCAGTTGTTAGTCTGAGTTAACAGTAACCATCAGCGTTATTTACGGTTTACAATGGTGACTGTGAAAACTTGAAGCTAATGTGTTTTAGAAACATTTTTGGACGCAAAAGGACCCCCTTTTGTTGAGGAGCATTCAAAAGGACTTAAATATGTTATGGAGGGATCTGTAGAACATCTAAAAATACATCTGGTTGGTAATGAGGTTAAACTGGAGGTGAGGGTTCACAGAAGCTTCATCTTACTGTCGTCATGGTTACAGATGACAGCATCCAGGATCAACACTGCTCATGCACTGCAGGGTGGTCCCTATGAACATAAAATATGTGCAAAAGCACCACAAAACAACAGCTTCAAAGTCCACCTTTATACAGGCCTAAAATTACCATTTAATTCAGACCTTTATGATCAGCCTTTAATGTAATTCATTTGGATGCACTCAGAGATGTGAATTTAGAACCTGGAAGAATTAGATTTTAACATCTGTCTTCACCTCTGCCTTCAGATCAGCGACTGCAGCTCTCAGCAGATTCGAGGTTTGTCGTCTCTGAGGTCTTCTCTGGTGACCATGAGCGTGCATCGCTCCACAGAATTCATGATGGTACAGTTAGTTAAATCCAACTCTATACCACAGATGTTAGCACAGCACTGTTGTGTACTGATGAATGTGACGTTTGTGCACCGTCAGTCAATCCTGGTTCCAGAAGCAAGCGAGTTGTCACAGTGGGAACCTGAGGGGGCGGATTCTGGGAGTCCTGTCACTGCTGTCATTCCTCTCTGGAGAAACCTGACCACTCTGGACATGAGCCACAACTGCATCAGCACCATCGATGCATCAGTGGTGAGACCCGTTACAACAGCTTCTCTGACATCACAGGCTCGAATCCTCACAGGAACTGCTCGTCTCAACATGTCACAATATCTCAGTTCAAAAGCTGAAGTACACATTTAGACTTTTGTCTGTTTTATGTTACACTGCTAGAATTTAATGGAACAGTATTAGAATGTAATGTCATTGAAATAAAATGATTTAAAGTTTAAACAAAAAAGAAAGAAAAAAGAACAGTAGATAAAGTCACATAAAATTAGTAGTTAAAATATGATTAAGTTTTGAGACTCGAGATTAAAAGTATCAGAGCAGATTTGTGTCTTTCATCAACTGCAGCTGAGAACAGGTGAGTCTCCAACCTGGATTTAAATAAACTGAGTGTTTCAGCTGATCTGAGGATTTCTGGGAGTTTGTTCCAGACATGTGGAGCAGAGAAGCTGCAGGAAGCTTCTCCAGGTCTGGTTCTGACTCTGGGAACTGATAAAAAACTGGATCCAGATGACCTGAGGGGTCTGGAAGGTTCATACTGGGCCAGGAGGTCACTGATGTATTTTGGTCCTGGACCTTTCAGAGCTTTACAGACCAGCATCAGAACTTTAAAGTCTGTCCTCAGAGCTGGACTGATGTGGTCCAGGTTTTTGGTCTTAGTGAGGACTGGAGCAGCAGAGTTCTGGATGAGCTGCAGTTGTCTAACTGATGTTTTAGGTGGACCTGTAAAGATGCTGGTATAATAATCAAACCTACTGAAGATGAATGCAGGACTAGTTTCTCCAGGTCCTGTTGAGACATCAGATCTTTTAACCTTGATATCTTCTTGAGGTGATAGTAGGGGACTTTGTTATTGCCATGATGTGTTTTTACAAATGTAGGTCTGAGTCCATCACTACACCCAGACTTCTGGTCTGGTTGGTGGTTTTTAGGTGTATAGACCGAAGCTCTGTGGTGACTTGTGGTTGTTCCTCTTTGGCTCCAACGACAATCACCTCAGTTTTGTTTTTGTTTAGCTGGAGAAAGTTGTGACACATCCGGTCATGAATCTCCATTTACCAAGAGCCTGTACAGGCCTCGGTGTCCTGGTGACACTGTAATATATATCTGTGTGTCATCTGCATAGCTGTGGTAGTTTATTTTGTTTTTATTTTATTACTTCCTGTTCTCTAAGTACGTTTTGAACCAGTTTAGTACAGTTCTGTAAAGACCTGCCCAGTTCTCCGGTGGTTTCAGTAAGTTTCTCCATGGAGAAAACACCTTAATGGGAGCAGTAGTGTCCAGAACATTTAACATGGAAGCTACTGACGAGCTCATTGACTGAACCCCCAGACAGGGCAGGTGTTACAGAGAAGACCTGGTTCAAGACCTGGTTCAAGACCTGGTTCAAGACCTGGTTCAAGACCTGGTTCAAGACCTGGTTCAAGACCTGGTTCAAGACCTGGTTCAAGACCTCACTGCTGTTTTCAGTGGGCACTGACATCCAGACGTTGTGGCTCAAAGAAACACATTTGATTACCAAAATGTACTACATGTGATACTGACACATCAGCTGGTCGTTACTTTACCAGACCAGACTCTTATCATCATGGTTGTCTTCATGCAGGACCTCTTGGCTCCTTGATTTTTGTGATCTGACCCTGAATTTTTCCTTGTGATAGAAACTGATCCCAAAGGTGGAGTTTTTGGATCTGAGCTACAACCAGCTGTCCTCAGTGGAGAACCTGCAGGTACGTGGTGAAGAGTGACTCGTCTGTCGGGACCTACCACCCCCTACCCCCCGTGGGTGTTGCATCACAGGAGGGTTTATAAATGAAGTGTGACCTAAATTTGTAATTAAAGCATGACTGCCACTGTTAATTCCCTTTTTCGTGTTTGTTTATCTTCAAACCCATAACGCCCCGTCCAGCTTTCTACAGAAACCTTTTTAGCTCAAACGTGGAGTTGCACCTTCTTAGTTTGCTTGAATCGAAGTCACAGACGGAGTTCACGACTGCTGTACCACTTCTCCTCAGAGATGTCACGGTGCAGCTGTTTTGGTGCGCACCAACCAAACTGAACTGTACTTCCACCAGAGAGCCTTTGTGCTGCCCTAAAACACCCTTAGTGGACTGTTTTTAGTTTGACTACAATCAGTGCATTAAAACGTTGCCCTGCCGTGTCTCCCCTCCATCTGTGTGAGACGGCCGGCCAGACATCTCTGAAACTGAGAGGCGATCAGACGGACATTATCTAGTCTACAAACCAGTCCAATAGAAGAGTGCATAGAAGTGATACAAGATGAAAATAATCAATGAAGAGTCTGAGGAAAAGGTTTGATTTCTAAACCAGGATTTTACTTCCTGTGACTGAGTCCATCCCTTAACTTACTCAAAAGTGATGATTGCCTTTTCTACCTTCAGACCAGGTGTAATCATGACCGCATCTGTAATGCACTTAAAAATAAACTTGAGTGGCGGCCAAATTCAGTAATGTTCAAAAACTTTACCTTTTTTTTTTATTTTTTTATTTTTGTTTATATATATATATATATAGTATATATATATATTCGTTTCACTGAAACCCCCTGTTGAGACACTTTAGTTTAACATGTCCCATGGTCTCATTTATGTTTTCTCGGGGGTTCCAGGTCATTTGTATTGTGGGTTTTTCTTTCTTTAATGGTAGGATACAGACACATCTGTCCAGATGTGTAGCTCGGTGTGAACACAGCTGTTGGTGTGGAGGCCTTAGTGTAACAGCAGACAGATGTTTCCCTCTGTTAGACAGCTGGCTGTCCCAGAACAGACGTTCTGGGAATGCAGTCCTAACACCTGTGTTAAAATCAAGACGGTGGGTTTCCTGATTTGACTAGTTTGTACTAAGCTGCTTGTTTCGTGGTTGCAGCATCTGTACAACCTGGTCCATGTGGATCTGTCCTATAACACCCTGCGGGTCCTGGAAGCGGCGCACACTCGTCTGGGGAACATAAAAACTTTGAGCCTGGCTGGTAACCAGCTGGAGCAGCTGACCGGCCTCTCGAAACTCTACTCTCTGGTCAACCTGGACCTCAGTCACAACCAGCTAGCCCAGGTAACCCCAACAAGCGGCTCCGTTGAGCTAATGATGCACATGTACGCATGCAAAAGTCTGACATATCGTTTTATTGTAAGCGTTAAGGTGGGATGTCTGTTTACATTTGTAGCTGTTTGAATTAAAGGGATAATAAGTTTTTTTTTTTAAATGATGCCATGCCTGTTGATCTTTGAAACTAACTGTCAACAATATGTGAAGAATTAGTCCAAACCCTAAATGTGTTTTCTCTATCGATGAGACAATTATTAAAAGAATGTCCAGCAGCTGACCAATCAATATTGCAACCAGAGATGTTGGCACAGCGCTGTACCATCATTCCTAAAATGTTTCTGCCTGTGTCAGCTGCCAATCAAAAGTCCACTCCCTCAATTATACATTTATGTGTTGCTTTATGTAGTTTTACCTCATAAGGTACATAACCCTGCCCCCGACTGTAGATATTTCTTCTGTAAAGCTGGGCATCTTCACATGGAGGTGAGTGGAGATTGACTCACTTTTAGAGGCAGCTCATAGTGGTCTGTGGTAGAAACTGCAACTTTTCCTACCTCCAGCTTGGCTTCAATCTGGAAGCTGGGACATTGGTTCTTGTTCTTAAACTTGTGTACAGCAGAAATTCACCTTACATGTGGTTTTCCAGCTGGAGGAAATCAGAAACATCGGCACTCTTCCCTGTCTGGAGAAACTCAACCTATCCAGTAACCCCATGTGCATCATCCCAGACTACAGAACCAAAGTCCTGGCCCAGTTTGGAGACCGGGCGGCAGAGGTATTTTGACTGAAAGTGTAACTTCATTCTCTTTTAGTGGGTTTCTTTTTCTGTCAGCTACTGTTTTTGTTGGTGTCAATGCCGCTGAGGTTTGTTCTAACTCTTCTCTGCGTTGTCAGGTTTGTTTGGACTGCAGAGTGACGACGGAGAAGGAGCTGGACACAGTGGAAGTGTTGAAAGCCATTCAGAAAGCCAAAGAAGTCAAAGACCGGATGAGCAGCAGCGACAGGAAGGTAAATGCTGGTGAACGCTGGAAAACTGATGGGAGAGTCTGTCGGACTCGCAGCAGGAGACCCTCAGATTCACAGAATACTGCCTACACAGTCGTGTGATGTCTGTTATCCAGGTTCTTTGAATCTGAAAAGCAAGGCCGTGTTCTTTTCCGTACATCAAAGATCTTTACTCTGAATAGCTCACTCACTGTCTGAGGAAATTAACTGCTTTTCTGCACTGATGTCTGACGTGAATACTTATGTTGTTTAATCTTCAAACCTGCTCTGGTGATTTTTACAACTGACCTGATTGACAACCATCAGAAGGTCATCTCTTAAAGTTCCAGGAACTGCTTTCAAAGTGTCTAACAGTAACTTTATTTCTACGTTATCTCTGATGTAACGGCATCTTGTTCAACAATAACAAAGACATAGATATTGTTGGGGAGGAGCGATTCCACTGCATGTTGGGAGGTAATACGTTTTTATCGTTCTGGTTTTCTGCTAACTAGTGTCACGCTGACATAAGCGGCTCGATCACGTGTCTCTGGCGTACGTTGTACCATCTCTAAAACAGACTTTTAATGAAAGAAAGTGAAAATTGTTTCTCCACAGAAACAGTTGTAGTTGTTTAGAGCAGTGTTTCCCAACCCTGGTCCCCAGGGCACACTGTTTTAGATGTTTCCCTGCTTCAGCACACCGTCATACAAGAAGCTGTGCCATCAACAGAGGTGTCCAGACCTTGATGACAAGCTGATGACGACCATTAATTTTAATCAGGTGTGTTGAAGCAGGGAAACGTCTAAAACCTGCAGGACAGTGTTCCCCGAGGACCACGGTTGGGAAACACTGGTTTAGAGAGATTATTTGCCTTGTAGAATTCAAAGCTGTGTCTTTCTGTAACTCGCATGTACTTTGGCAGTTTTTACTCCAGAACAGTTTCTGCAAAAGTTACAGAACTATTCTCTTTTTAGTGACGACAGCTCATCGTGTGAGAAATACAGAAAAATGATTCTTCTCTCTCAGCTTATCATACATTCCAGTCTAAATGTGTGTTGTTGTCATGTCCACTGCTGGTTGTAGGTGTCACCTGTAACGACTAGATGATCATTCCTGCTCTCTGTCCTCTTCGTCAGATCAGTGAGGAGACCAGGCTGTCTGCTGCTGCACCTCCTAACCTTTCCTCCTCCCCATCTCCTGCTCCCTCCACCTCCTCTTCCTCCTGCTGCTCTTCTACTGCTGCTCTTCCTGCTGTCACCTCTTCATCCTCCTCCTGTCCGGCCCAGCAGGCTGCCTGCCCCAGCCAAGGTAATCAAGTATGTATCAGGCTGTGCAGTGCTAAAGGATGGGGGGCGGGGGTAGGGGTGGGGCGGTGGGTGTGTGGTTTTATTTTATTTCTGCTAAAACACTGCAGCCAGACAGACTGGTTCCATCCATCCATCCAGGAAGTCAGCAGTCTAATCAAAGAGGTCAAGACCTCCCTCCCTCACCACCTCCTCCTCCATCTCCTCTGAGGGAATGTGGCGTTCCCTAGCCAGCTGAGACACCTACTCCCTCCTGAGTTCTACTTGACAAGTATGAACGACATGTGAAATGATAATACTGTCTTTTAAGAAACCAAAGTTGGCAGATGGATTTGATTACATCCTCATTTTAACTGAATACAAGCCAGTAATGCTTAAACGTCCATCAGTTCTCGGCTCCTGGGATTAATTGATATTTTTTTATTCTGCTTCTCCACATCGAGAAGAGCCAGTTGAGGTGGTCTGGGTGTCTCACCAGGATGTTTCTGGAAAGCCTCCCTGGGATGGTGTTTCAGGTCCAACCAGGGGGAGGTCCTGAGGCAGACCCAGGACACACTGGACAGAGAGTATCTGTCCGTCTGGTAATGCCTCGATATTCCCGTGGAAGGGCTCGGAGAAGTCGGGACAGATGGAGGTCTGAACCTCTGAGCTTCTGATGCTGCCCTGTGACCTGAAGAGCTAGTTGATAAATGGATGGAAGGATGATTTTATTTCATTTTTTCTTTAAATTTCTCTGATTTTATTTTGCTGGTTTTCCCTTGATTGTAGTACATGCACATCTCATCTCTGTCCATGGGTGCGTACTTGCGTAGGGATATAACTTTATGCTGTAAGTGGGTTATAAATCCGAGAGAGCAGTTGTTGACACATGCAGTCGGAGACGTCCTGAATCAAAGCAGAGCAGCTCTGCAGACAGGAAGTCCTGTCTGTGCAGAAACCAGAGAGGCTCTCATGTTTCTGCACAAAATGATAAAATCTGCCTGGCTGCTGCCTTCAGAAAGGAACATTTTTTGTTTTTGGCTTTCTTAATCCCACTTTTTTTCCTATTTGAGTTTTTGTTTCAGCAACATGATTGTTACAGAAATGCTCCCCAGAGCTGTATCTGCACGAGTCCTACATTAAGTGTTAACGTTAAGTAAATTGGCAATGAAATAATCTCAAAATGTGCAACAGCTGCTTTCACTCATCTGGAAGGTTCTTATTTTTACTGCTGAAGCAGAGTATGTGAGGTTTATATGTTGGATGTTTTTCTCTGTCACAGAGACACAAGCCCTGTTGCCACCGAGCAGTTCGGTCCAGGCTGGTACGGTCGGGCACAATATTTTCTGTTTCCATTATAAAAGTGTCCCATACAACCGAACCAAACTGCACCATTCCTGGACCCCCTTTAGTTGTGAGTCCAAAGGAAAATGGTACGGAACGGTTAGGCCGGAGCTACTGGCGTCACATGATACAATCCGTTGATTGGTGGACAAAAAAACGTCACTGCTCACGACAAAAGCAAGTGTGAAACAAACACCAAGTTGCCTTTCAGTCGATGTTGGGAAGATAAAAGGAAAAAGATGCCTGCCAACAACGGTAATGGCTGGTCGGCTCTGGAACTACAAACTTCCTAGCTACAGCCGGCGATGGTCGATTCCTGCTGGATGACCTCCTTTGTTGTTGTTTGTAGCATCACGTTGTTGTCGTGGTACTAGTGTGGCGCTGTGTGAAGCCAGCATGCCCAGTGGAGGTCCAGCCTGCAGCTGACCACTCTGACCGGACCGGACCGCTCAGGGCAAACAGAACTTTAGTCTTTAAAGCCACTTTATGCAGCAGTACACCTTCTGACCACATGGGGCAGCATGCCACAAGGAAGATCCCATTCATAATTGCCTGACTAAAAGTCATTTGAGACCCTACTAATCCTCACTGTCCTGCCTTTGATTACCTGTTGACCCTGATACGTTTTAACTAAAACTTGAAGATTCTGAACTTCTGATGAAGAATCAGTGTTTGTTCTTTGTTCAAGGACTTCTTTTCTGATTCTGGTTCAAAGAGTAAAAACTTAACTTGGAACTTGATTGTTGTTGTTGCCGTCTTGGCCAGGTCTCATGTTAAAGAGGTTTCCAATCTCTATGAGCCTTTTTACCTGGATAAATAAAAGACAATAATTCTTTTTAATCATTTGTTTTAAATTATGCTGCATAGAAATACTAATAATTAAAGACACCGCGTCAGTGATAGTCTGCAGATGTTTTCAATTCTTTTTTGTCTCATATTTCAGAAGTAACGAGTCGAGAAGAAGTCGCAGTTCCCCCCAGCGTTCTCCCTCCTGCGGTCGCTGCAACCCCCCCCCGCCAGTTTTAACACACACCTGCTGTCTGCTCACCCCACTCAGGTCAGACACACACCTGAGACCAGGAGTGTTTCAGAGTGAAATATGAATGCAGCCTGAATGAAACATGTTTGTTCTTGTTTGTGTTGTGATTCAAACACTAAAACATGCTTATTAAAGAAAGTACGCTGTAATGTCATGTAGATGTGATTTGGCTTGTAAAGTTCCTGAACATGGCATGCATGGATCCCTTCAAGGGTTGTGATGTTGTATGTTTACCTGCAGGTACAACAACCTGCTGTCAGTCTGTATGAACAAGGACACCATGGATCAAGTGTCACAGCTTTTACGTCTGTCTGGTCAGTATGAAATCACAGATGGTTTTCGTTTTAAAGCCGTACTATCTAACTGTTGCTGGTAGCAAATGGGAATCATTCCAGGTGGGGGGTGGGCTCCATCACTGATGCCCTTTGTTACAGATTCTTTTATGGACAGAATTTCTAGGTGCAGCCAACAAGTGGAAGGTGTCTGGTTCAATGGCCTAGGATTTAATCTCTGCTTTTTGCAAATGATGTGCTCCTGTTGGGTTCATCGGGTGGAGACCTTTTCCCTTTTTTTGGAGTGCTTCACAGCTGAGGTGGCAGGGATGGGATTCAGCACCTACAAATCTGAGACCATCGTTCTCAGTCAGGAAAAGGTGGAATATCCCCTCCAGGTCAGGAGTGAGGTGCTGCCTGAAGTGGAGGAGAATGAAGCAGTAGATTGACAGGTGGATCAGTGTGGCGTCTGCAGTAATGTGTACTCTGATGATGAAGAGAGAGTTGGGGCAAAAAGAACAAGTCTCCATGTACCTGTTCTTTCAGCTATGGTCACCGACTGCAGTAGTGATCAAACGAAAGCATCGAGGAAGCCAGAATGAGTTTCTGTGCAGGGTGACTGGACTTTAGCTTCAATTCAGTTCAATTTTATTTACATGAAATCTATTATAACACAAGTTGTCTCAGGGTGGTTTCTAAAGTCCAGAACATGACCCTGATCAATTATTACATAAACGACTGCAGGTAAAAACTCCCCTTTAAGAGGGAAGAAACCTGGACCAGGACCTTAAGGGGGAAGAAACCTGGACCAGGACCTTAAGGGGGAAGAAACCTGGACCAGGACCATAAGGGGGAAGAAACCTGGACCAGGACCATAAGGGGGAAGAAACATGGACCAGGACCATAAGGGGGAAGAAACCTGGACCAGGACCATAAGGGGGAAGAAACCTGGACCAGGACCATAAGGGGGAAGAAACCAGGACCAGGACCATAAGGGGGAAGAAACCAGGACCAGGACCATAAGGGGGAAGAAACCAGGACCAGGACCATAAGGGGGAAGAAACCAGGACCAGGACCTGGATCATAAGGGGGAAGAAACCAGGACCAGGACCTGGATCATAAGGGGGAAGAAACCAGGACCAGGACCTGGATCATAAGGGGGAAGAAACCAGGACCAGGACCTGGATCATAAGGGGGAAGAAACCAGGACCAGGACCTGGATAATAAGGGGGAAGAAACCAGGACCTGGATCAAAAGGGGGAAGAAACCTGGACCAGGACCTGGATCATAAGGGGGAAGAAACCTGGACCAGGACCTGGATCATAAGGGGGAAGAAACCTGGACCAGGACCTGGATCATAAGGGGGAAGAAACCTGGACCAGGACCTGGATCATAAGGGGGAAGAAACCTGGACCAGGACCTGGATCATAAGGGGGAAGAAACCTGGACCAGGACCTGGATCATAAGGGGGAAGAAACCTGGACCAGGACCTGGATCATAAGGGGGAAGAAACCTGGACCAGGACCTGGATCATAAGGGGGAAGAAACCTGGACCAGGACCTGGATCATAAGGGGGAAGAAACCTGGACCAGGACCTGGATCATAAGGGGGAAGAAACCTGGACCAGGACCTGGACCATAAGGGGGAAGAAACCTGGACCTGGACCATAAGGGGGAAGAAACCTGGACCTGGACCATAAGGGGGAAGAAACCTGGACCTGGACCATAAGGGGGAAGAAACCTGGACCAGGACCATAAGGGGAAGAAACCTGGACCAGGACCATAAGGGGGAAGAAACCTGGATCATAAGGGGGAAGAAACCTGGATCAGGACCTGGATCATAAGGGGGGACCCTCCTGCTGAAGACCAGCCGGGTAGAACAGGAAGTTGAGAGAAGAGACACAGAAACCCAGTCAAAGGTACCAAAGACCAGATCCATCAGTATAATTATCTGTTAACTGGAGAACTGAGAGTTTTCTGTCCATCAGACTGGTACCTGGTTAGTTGGTGGACTACAGAGACCAATATCTAAACAGGTGTAGACAGCAGACACTGAGGTGGTCAGAGGTGGGACTGCAGGTCAGAGGTGGGACTGCAGGTCAGAGGTGGGACTGCAGGTCAGAGGTGGGACTGCAGGTCAGAGGTGGGACTGCAGGTCAGAGGTGGGACTGCAGGTCAGAGGGGGGACTGCAGGTCAGAGGTGGGACTGCAGGTCAGAGGTGGGACTGCAGGTCAGAGGTGGGACTGCAGGTCAGAGGTGGGACTGCAGGTCAGAGGTGGGACTGCAGGTCAGAGGTGGGACTGCAGGTCAGTGGATCATGTTGGTCCCCCTGCAGCAGGTCTACACCAGCAGATCCAGATGAAGCTGTGTTGAAGACCAGCTGCTCCAGTCTGGTCCTGCAGCTGCAGCTGTGACTACTGGTCCTGACACACTAAAGTTTACACCAACTAGATGTTTTACTGAACACAAATGTTGGAAGTTTAGTTTTAAAGGTGGAGGTGGTGTCAGCCTCCTTCACCCAAACTGGAAGTTGGTTCCAGAGTGATGGTTCCTGGTAGCAGAAGACCCGTCCTCCAGATCTACATCTGGATCTTCTAGGAACTACGAGTAAACCTGCACTCTGAGAACGGAGAACTCTGTTAGGAGGCCATCACAAACCATCTAATCTCTTCCTGAGGTGTTTGGACCACAACCTAAACTTCACAATCGTTATGTAGGAACACAGACTTTCACTCTGAAAATTAACTAGCCAGTGCTTATGTTTGCGACAGTGTTGTGATGCTACCAAGATCTGAGCAACCTTGTTGTTTTGGTTACTACCCACAATTCATAAGGGTAGGAACATTGATGGACTGGTAACAGGTTCTTGCTCTGTGGCTTAACAGAGATGATTAAACCGCTCCACTTGACGCCGCAGCCCACTGAACCAGAACGAACCCACAGTCTCAGACTTGCAGGTGCTGAACAGAATACAGACAGCAAAAACTCAAACTAAAGGGAATGACTAGTGTTGTTTGTTGAATAACGAGGGCTGTTGTGACAATGTCTGATATTCTGCAGCACTTTTGAAAAGCAGCATCTTTCTTTGTCTTCCAGTTCTGTCTGCTCCTCTTTCTCCGCTGAACCTCTGGAAACCAGCCAATGTTCCTCCTGCAGCACCCCCTGGTGTCCTCTACTTCCATCTTACCTGTCCTCCCTGTCTTCCACCAACAAGGACTTCATCACCCAGCTCTCCCAGCGCCTCAGTTCCACCGCATGGGAGCAGAAGATGAAGAAAGAAGAGGAGGGGAGGGAGAAGGGCAACGAGCAGAGGTCTGAATTGAGAGATCAGTCTCATGTGGAGGACACAGAAGTGGACAGTCCGAGGTAATTGAACTGATCTGACTGTTTACACACCTGGACTAATGAGCTGGCACAATGGTGGCTGTCTCCATCGTGAGAAGTAATTGTTTAATGAAAATCAGAAATTGGGTTTACATTGGGGTTTAATAGAATTGGTAAAAAAAACACTTATGAAACTGACCTGGACAGATAAGTGTCACTTCTGTTCATTTGGGAAAGTTAATTTCTTCTTCTAAAACCTCTCTAGCTTTTATTATTCTTACTTTTCAAAGCCGTCGACATCTGAAACGAATAGTTGTGAGACGATTCTACGATTTCAGTATCGATGACTTTAGGACTTATGTGATGTGTGACTAGTCCCGTTGATGTGGACCTTTCAGGGATGTCATGTGACCTGCAGACGTGCAGAAGGCGTGTTGTTGCACTTTTGTGAAATATTCTCTTCAGCCGAATGTGCCCGTATTCAGGACCAGCGTCGCCCGAGTAGCAGTAATCTGTACTAACTACAGAGGACCTTTGTGATAGTAATCCAGTACAGAAGAGCTACAATTCCACTGCAGATGATCTGTCCTATTTCAGTAAACACAAAGATCTTTTTTAAACCCAATTCCTCTGGCAGGGTTGTTTTTATGAGTCCCTCTGGTTGCCTTTTCTGCCTCTGTTCTGGTGTGCTTGTTGCAGTTGTGGAGGACAGCTGACATTTAGTAAAATTAGTTTATATCGGCTGCATATGAGAACAAAGACTTCAGCTTACAACAAACGGGACCTTGAAGAACGTCAGGTCCAGAGCTAAAACTGGTCCTGTACAACGAAGCTGAGCGTTGGCGTTTGTTTGGTCTGAGCTGGTTCACTAAACTGAAACGGAACTTCGAATGAACAAATGAACAAAAGAGAAGCTGATTCTTGACTCGTTCACTGGTTCATCGTCATGACTCTAGTTCAGGATCCAGAGACGGCTACTTTGAGATGGGTCTGGATGATTCGGTGGAGGAGCTGGTCTGCTCCTCTCCCACGTCGGTCCCTGCTCCCGTTGCCGAGGAGTCCGCCGGCCATCTGGAGGATGACGAAGAGGAGGAGGTGGTCCAGGTTAGCAGGGTTCTGTGGTGCTGCAGCATCCGTGTGGAGGAGGAGCAAGTGAAGACGAGTGTGGGCTGTCTGGCGCTTACAGGCCGACTGTTGGGCCTGCTGAACCTGTCACGTGATCTCACGTGGACCAATCGGGACACAGGTAGGCACACAACCAGCTTCATTCGTTTAAACTGTGTTAAACTATTTTCAGAAAACATTTTCCCCAAACCTCTTCAGGCAGGGAGCGATACGTTAAGTCACACTGGTTATAACCAAACTATCAATTGAAAATCTTTTGTTTGTGCACAGTCCAGCCAGGTGAAGCGAGTTACTGAACATGTGGTCTAGAAAACGACCAGCAGATAATTTAAAGTAAAGCATCCTCCTTTCAGGACGAAGGCAGGGTACACGTTGCGTTTTGTCAGCTAAATGTTCAGATGCTCTGTTGTGGTCTTCTCAGACCAGCAGCCGAGTCCAGCTGTGGAGGAGGTGATGGCAGCCCTGCAGGTGGACCTCCTCCTCCCATACTCCCACATCCTCCCATCTTCCCAAGCTGAGCTGCCAAACTCCTTTCTGTCATTCGGGAACCGAACCAGTCTGACCCGCTGGTACATCTTCTCTGAGGCTGAGGAGCTCCAGAAGACCAGAAGCGAGTTGACAGTGTTGTTCCAGGTCAGGGAGCAGATGATTTTTCTTTCTTTGTTGGGATTGCTTTAACGTAGGTCTTTGATATTACTATTATCACAGCTCCTTCAGGAGGAGGACGACGGACCGCTCCTCAAACAGTTCCCAGTATACATTTATTTTGTAGAAATGTTAGATGTTTTCCTCCAAACTTGCTGAGTTTAAGAAGATGACGGTTGGTCAAAACTTCCAGAGTCAAGCTAACGCAGTTGTAAGAAAACCTGCACTTCCTCTGCTGACCACTAGAGGCATCACAGGGGGTTCCTCCTGTTCTGCTTCTGTTTATGGTTCAACAGGTCGTAATGATAGAAAAGTGATGCACAAACTGCACACGGACTTGTTTTGTGCCATAAATCCTAAATCATGCAGAAGTTTGTCATTTTGTTTAAACCTGAAAAAAAAATAAAAACCTGTCTTTGTTTTTTCAGTCGGCCGAGACTTGGAGCAGCACAGATCCCCACGGCGCTCCTCAGCTCCTTCCATTATCGCTCATAAACTCCTGGGAGCTGGAGGAGAGTCGGGGGGCGGGGGGAGGCTATCCCGCCCACCTCCTCCCCCCGTCGTCCTCCTCTGCCCCAGAAACTCACCCCCTTCTGTCAGATGTTGTATCCGAGAAGCCCAGCCTCCCTTCTCTCCTCTTCCTCACCCACAAACACCTCTGGGTGCTGAAGATGGACTTCCAAGCCCTGGCAGAAAAGGAGAGGAGCAAAGTTGACCTTCAGCACTCGTCTTCTTCCTCATCCTGGTGCAAGCTTGTCCGCGTACCTGTCGGCTCTGTGGTGCTTCACCCCAGAGAGAGAGACGCTCAGGTCGCGGACAGAACCACCCGCAGACCCTGCCCCGACCCACGACACCAGCACAGGTGAAGACTGAACGATGATTCGTTTCTGGACTGGAGCTCTGATGTTAAACACCAGGTGCTTTTTGTTTAATACGTTGATAATTAAAATTTAATTTGCAGGAGTCCTCACGCTGTGCAGTTGCTCCTCGGCGGTCAGAAGCTGCTGCTGATCTTCTCTCTGGCCCAAGGAAGGAGCTCCTTCGTGGGTGAGCTGGGCCACAGAAGAGCTTCTCTTGAGGGCCTGAGGATGGTGGCCCTGCCTCAGCCCTGCAGACCCGGTGCTCACACAGGTGAAACTGGTCTCCTGTTCTCCTGACTCGTTTGTTTGCCAGCTGGTGGCCTCTCACGCTGACGCCCAGTTTCACTGCTTGATGTTGTCCTCTCAGGTGGTCACAGATCCAGAGACCAGCGTTGTTGCACAAGTGACAGGAAGCCACACCCTCCCATCAGGTGACCATAATAAACCGTGTCCTCAACATTTATACATTTTTCTTGTATTCTTCAAATTCCTGTCTGTAAGAGGTTAGCAATGACCTAGTGTGGAGCTCTGTTGATGTCTGTCTTTTTCTCTTCAGCTGTGACTCGTCTCTTCTCAGTCTGGAGGAGAACCAGCCGTCCCCCCACCTCATCCCGGGTCTTTCCCCAGCTCTGAAGCTCCTGGCTGGGCTCGGAGGGAAACAGCTGCTGACCTACTTCCACAGATATGTAGCTCTGGTAAGAAGCGCCACAGTTGATTTTACAATTAAGAGGTGATGGAGCTGCTACTCAGATTTCTGTTTTGTGTCTTGACTCAGTCTGAGCTGGAGGAGCTGAGGCAGGTCTTGTGGTTGTCTGTGGTCCTTTACAAATCCCCAGAAACCGAACTCACCTGCTGTCTGCTGCTTTCCACCGACTCCATCTACTTTCTGTTGGAGGAACCGGCCTCCACGCTGGGTCTTCGTTCAGGTAGGATGACTCACTCACTGAGAGAGGTCTTCCATCTACGCGTGCAGCTTCTACTGCTTGTGTCGATACGTTGCTGGTACCTGTTATTCTACTGAAGTTTAATTCAATTCAATTTTCAATTTTATTTATATATCGTCTATTACAACACTAGTTGTCTCCAGGATCTTTCCAGAGACCAGAACATGACCCCCGAGCAATTATTACATAAACAGCGGCAGGTAAAAACTCCCCTAGTGGAAGAAAAACCTTAAGCCAAACAGTGGCAGGAAAAACTCCCCTTTAAGAGGGAAGAAACCTGGATCAGGACCTGGATCATGAGGGGGGACCCTCCTGCTGAAGGCCAGCCGGGTAGAGCAAGAAATAAGAAAGAATAGAGACATAGAGACACCGTCAAAGGTACAAGACAGGATACAATAGTAACTATCATCAGTAGTCCAATTAGACTTCTGTGAATATGGGTGATATATGGATAGACGGTGATACAAGGGGATGAGGACTGCAGGTCGGGATGTCAGCAAGTATCCAACAGACATCCACACAGACAGGTGGAGGCAGACACTGGGATGGTCAGACGTGGAACTGCAGGTCAGCAAGCAGCTCCTGAGGCTCTGGTCCGCAGGACATGCAAAGAAGAGGAAAAGAAGGGCCAGACAAGCACAAAAAACTACCAGAACAATGGACCACAATTAAGTTTATGGGATATTGTTAATAAAGGAGGGTTGAGGTGAAGAAGAGACAGAGAAGGTGAAAGGCACCACTCAGTGGATCATGTTGGTGCCCCCCCTGCAGCAGAGGCCTATAGCAGCATATCTACACCGAAGCTGTTTAAGATGAGCTGCTCTAGTCTGGTCCTGCAGCTGCAGCTTTGACTACTGGCCCTGACACATTAAGGTACTAAATGTACACTAACTATATGCTTTATTAAACAGAAATGTTTTAAGTTTAGTTTTAAAGGTGGAGGTGGTGTCAGCCTCCTTCACCCAAACTGGAAGTTGGTTCCCTAGTGATGGTGCCTGATAACAGAAAGCCGTCCTCCAAATCTACATCTGGATCTTCTAGGAACTACGAGTAAACCTGCACCCTGAGAACGGAGAGCTCTATTAGGAACGTACGGTTCTATCAGGTCTTGCAAATATCGCGGCGCTAGGCCATTTTGGACTTAAATGCCAGTAATAAAATTTTGAATTGGATTCTGAGTTTTCCGGGGAGCCGATGGAGGGAAGCTAAAACTGGAGAGACGTGTTCTCTCTTGTTGGTTCCTGTCAGCACTCGCGCTGCTGCATTTTGGATCATCTGGAGGATCTTCAGAGAATTACTTGGACATCCAGCCAACAACACGTTACAGTAATCTAGTCTAGAAGATACGAACGCATGAATTAGTTTTCCAGCATCACTCTGGGAGAGGATGCTCCTGATCTTTGTGATATTACGGAGGTGGAAAAACGCAGTTTTACAAACCTGATTAATATGCTGTTTAAATGACAAATCCTGATCGAATATAACGCCCAGGTTTCTCACAGTTTTACTCGAGGTCATCACAAGACCATCTAATCCCTTCCTAAGCTGTTTGGGACCACAAACAACAACTTCTGTTTTATCAGAATTTAGTAGCAAAATTTCTGGACATCCAGTCCTTGATGTCCTTAATACACATCTGAAGTTTGTCTGATGGTTCTGTTTCATCTTCATAGACAGATACAGCTGCGTATCATCAGCATAACAATGAAAATTAATGCCGTGGTTCCGGATAATACTTCCCAAGGGCTGCATGTATAAACTGAACAGGATTGGCCCTAGAACTGAACCCTGCGGGACACCATAGCAGACCCTCGTCTGTACGGAAGAAACCTCATGAACATGAACAAACTGGAATCTATCAGACAGTTAGAGAGTTTAGACAGTTTAGAGCATGGTTGCATCTTTTAATAAACTGTTTTTATTTTAAAACCAAAATGACCCCCCACTGCTCTGCTGCAGTCGATGACACCTCAAGGGTTGCAGTGATACACTGGTGTTATTGTCAAACGTTGAGTTTAAGGTAATTGTTGTCTTAACCGTGTTGTAACGGCTGCACCCGCTGCCGCAGGTGATGCAGAGAGCATTCAGTCTACACGTGGATATGTATGTTGTTGTTCTCCCTATTTAAGAAAGAAAAACACAACGGATGAATGGTAATCTTCCTCCACGGTCCAGGTCCATCAGTGTCAGATCCCACCATCCATCACTGTTGGAACCAAAGTGGACCACCGAGGAGGACTCCACTGTTGGAAGAACAACAGAAAAAAGTTTCTTTGGACAGATGGGACAAAACTGGAGCTTTTTAACAAGTCCCATCAGCTCTACGTTACAGACAGAAATGAAGCCTTCAGAGAAAAGAAGACTATCTGCTGGGGAACATGGAGGAGGCTCGGTTCTGTTTTGGAGCTGCTCTGCTGCGTCTGGTTCAGGGGGTCTTGCATCTGTGCAGCTACAATGAAACCATAAGACCATCAAGACCTTCTGGAGACAAATGTGCTGCCCAGGGTCAGAGAACTTGGTCTCAGTTGCAGGTCACGAGTCCTCCAACAGGATGACGACCCAAAACACAACTAAAACCAGCCAAGAAACAGTCAGAACCAAACACTGGACTGTTCTGAAGGGTCCTTCTATGAGTCCTGATCTACATGTGTGGAAACATGTGGAACTGCAGTCTGGAGCAGAAACCTCCAACCCTGAGACCCCTGGAGACGTTTGTCCATGAGGACCAGAACACCTGTGTACAGGTGGACCGTCTCCCTGACAGGAACACTCATCACTGGACTGAAGGATCCACTCAAAGACGTCGTGAAACTAAACACTAGTTGAGGATCCATCTTTCATGTCCAGAACAGTTTAATAGTTAGTTTTTTTTATGATTCTGTTGATCCACAATTCAAAAGCACCACCTGATTTTCATGAGTCAGTAAGGACATTACTATTTATTCCTTTTGTACGTTATTTCAGTGATCATTGTGGGTATTTCTGTCTCTAATGGAAGCAAACCAACACAATGTAAGTTCTGTACAGTATATAAGTATATATATGCCTGATTAAGAAGAGATTCAAACGTTTTTCAGCGAATGCTTAACAGATAAACAGGTTTGTTGTGATGACACACAAACGTTCTCATGTACGTGTTAGTTGGTTCGTTTTCGAATGAAGTTGAATTTCCCTTCTTCGTCAAACGTTGTTTCTACTGACATAGTATTTGTACTTTTACTTTCCTATGATTACCAGTACTGCTACTACTGCTGTGCAGATGCTTATGAAAAAGAATATAAGTATTGAGCATGACTGTGAAGGACATTGATATGTGAAGATACCCGTTTGTTCATGAGTCCCTTTCCTGACAGTTTTTCAGTGTTTTACAGTCTCCGAGGATCAGAAGTGTTTCTGATGAATCAGCTCAGTTTTGGCTTGTCTCCGTGTCTCTATCTGTCAGTGTTGGACATGCCGGACTCTGGAGACCCGGACACGTGTCTCTGCTGCTGTCTGTCAGTCCGCCTGTCTGAGCTGCTGGCGGTCAACGTGGGACTGTTTGACCAGTACTTCAGGGTTGTAGGTCAGTGGATCCACATGCCGCTCATCTCAGGTTTCTGCAGCAGTCTCACTATTTAAACTTTGTCCCTCCTTGCAGGACGCTCGGCTGACCACATCGTGTGCTGCCTCAGCAGGGACAGTTACGGGACGGGCGTCTTCCTGCAGGAGCTCATGTCGGCTCTCGGCACGCACCAGCAGCTTCCTCCTCCGGAGCCGTCAGACCAGGACTTCTACTCCCAGTTCACCAACACAAGCTCAGGTAAACATGCAGACGCTGCTTCATCCCTGCCAGGACCAGGATCTGGCTTTTCAGACGGTATTAGTTACATCTGCTGCATTGATGACATGGATCCAGGCCGGGTTTCTGCTGTAAAGCTGATTTCTTTTTGAACTTAGTCACACGAGTCTAAACAAAGTTCCCCTTTAGCATGAGGAGGAAGACTGATGGCAACAGCATTTGTCTCCTCCTGCAGGGAAGATGCAGAACTACGAGCTGATCCACAGCAGCAAGGTGAAGTTTATCTACCCCAGTGATGAGGAGATGGGAGACCTGACCTTCATTGTGGCAGAGAGGAAGACTTCAGCCAGTGCAGCATCCTCATGCTCCTTCAATATTCTGCTCTACTTGCTGGTATTTCAGGTGGGAACTTCTAGGTTCACAATATTCATCAAAATGTATTTATTACTGATTTAATGTCTCACGCTCCTACAGTGAAGATGACCTTGTTTTTGTTCCAGGTGCAGACCCCCAGCCAAGGATCCTGTGTCTCTGGCACCTCATCCTGTCCTGTTCTTCAGCCCAGGACTCTGATCCTCACCAGCACGGATGTGTTCCTCCTGGACGAGGACTACGTCAGCTATCCACTGCCAGACTTCGCTAAGGAGCCTCCCTCCAGGTGAGGCAGCAGGATCTCCCACCCCCTGCATCACAGCATGTCAGTTAACAGCCGACGCCTTCACGGGACTGACCTCCAAGTCTGGAGGAAGGGTAACAATCCGAAACAGTTAAATCAGTCCTGCATGTCGTCAGATGGTGTCGAAAGATCAAAATAAGAGAAGAAAGCTTGTTTTGTGTTCGTCTGCTGCAGAAAAAGAGGAAGGACAGGAGACACTGACTAGTAGACAAGATACGGACGCCACCCCAAGGAACAGGAAACGCTCCTCTCCGTGACAAAAATCAAAAAGCCTTGTTGTTGTCTGCAGTCCTCTGAAGGTGACTGATTCATCACGTTGTTGAACGGATGAAACCATCAGGGTTGCTTTGAAAAGTTCTGATGGACGCGTTGTGATGTTCTGGAGCTGTGAGCTGCATCTGGTACTGGAACCATGAAATCTGTAGACATTCTGGAGACCAATGTGTATAGATCAGTTTACTAAACACAGAGCAGGAATCGGACAGTTTTCATACATGTTGTCGTTGTGTCCTGTGGAAGGAGGAGCTCCTGTGTTTGCTTTTAATCCAATCAGAACCTCCAGATTTCTTCCAGTGAATCATTAACGCTCTTCTCACGAAGCGAGGGAGGAGGAAGGCGACGTTTCCTGGTTTTTCTGGTTGATGCAGCAGCTCTGTTGGGCATCTGCTACCTTCCCACGTTCCTTTCTTACCCGTCTTGGAAATCTGACCGCAGTTTTTCATTGGGTGATCTTTTAGCCCCAGTTTCAGATTTGTATGTGACTTTTCATACTTTAACAGCAGACAAATATCAGAGTCAGAGTCAGAGTCAAGTTTATTATCAGTTCTACCACATGTGAGATACATACAGAGAATCGAAATGACGTTACCCTCAAACCCTCGGTGCTGCACAATAAATAAATTTTAAACACAAAGTGCAGGTTAAAAAGAGACAAGAAACAAGTTGTGACATGACAACAACAGTTTTTCGGTTTGATTAAAGTGACCTGGTGCAAAGCAGGCGGTCCAGATCTGCCAAAAGTTCCTGGTGCAGATACTGAGATCAGAGTGAGTGAGGGGAGGGGGGGGAGGGGGGGGAGGGGGGGGGGGGGGGGGGGGGGGGGGGGGGGGACGGTGGGACGGTGGAAGAGCAGGGAGAGTTCAGCGTCCTGATGGCCTGGTGGACGAAGATGTCCTTCAGTCTGCTGGTTCTGGCTCGGAGGGTCCGCAGCCTCCTCCCTGAAGGCAGCAGACTGAAGAGGCTGTGTGACGGGTGGGTGGGGTCTCTCACGATGCTGAGGGCTTTGGAGTCAGACAGGTCTGTAAATGTCCTGAAGTGAGGGGAGAGAGACACCAACCATCTTCTCAGCTGCTCTCACGACGCGTTGGAGAGACTTGCGGCAGGTTGCGGTGCAGCTCCGTACCACACGGTGATGCAGCTGGTCAGGATGCTCTCGATGGTGCCTCTGTAGAAGGTGTACCTGATGGGGGCGGGGCTCTGGCTCTTCGCAGTTTGCGGAGGAAGTAGAGACGCAAACTAAAATATGTTAAATAAATATAATAAAAGACCGTTAACCATAGAAAAGTGGTTTTAATCCTCCTCCTCCTCATCTTTCTGACTTTTTCCCGCTATGCAGGGAGCGATACCAGCTCCGCGAGGGTCGGCGGATCCGGGACCTGGACCGGGTCCTGCTGGGCTACCAGACATACCCTCAGGCTCTGACGCTGGTGTTCGACGACCTGCCTGGTCCTGACCTGCTCTGCCACCTCACCATGGACCACTTCGCCGTCAGCGGGGAGGAGGCCCCACCCAGAGAGGGCGTGGCCACTAGGAGCCCAGAGGGGGAGGTGCAGTGGTGCATCTTTGTCCCAGGAGCCGACAGTAGAGAGAGACTGATCTCCCTCCTCGCTCGACAGTGGGAGGCGCTCTGCAGCCGAGAGCTTCCTGTTGAACTCACCGGCTGATTGGCCGACACAGGAGGCGGTCTCGTTGTAGGGGATTTGTGGGTGGAGTAATGTCAGCTTTAAATGCTGCACTTCCTGATGACAGTTGGGTTGATAGTGGAAGTCCAGGTGATGCTGTTTCTCTGTGCTCATACTCTGTCTCCTGAACCGCCTCCCTGTTCTTTCACAACCAGGCCTCTAAAAAACAAGCGCAGTATCTTAAAGGGGACATATGACAAAATAAAAAACGTCTTGCTTGAGGGCATCTAATTGATTACCTCAGCTGATCACCAATCCAAAACTTGTAGGGGCTGCTTAAGTCTGAAAAGATGTGGTTGAGTGAGCGGTGTTGATTTATAGGACACTGTGACATCACAAGCCCAGATCAGAGTAGACTTATCCCGCTCCTCCGTAGTCATCTCCATCTGCTTCCCGCCATGCTGCTTTTTCTGTACGTTGGAAGTAGGTGGTGACAAGTAACCGAATTCAAAAGAGGTTCCCTCTGCAGAAAAGATCTGAGGTGTACTTTTAATAAAACGTGTCAGACATTTGATTTAGACCTCCGAAAACTTGTTTTTTTAAAACATGCCACAGTATTTCTCCTTTTAACATCACTGTGCTACAAGAATCAGCTTTGTTCAACAGCTGTTTTCTCATTCATTTATTTTATCGCACACCTGGAACTACTCGGCAGCTGTTTTCCAATGAATTTGAAATTAGAGAAAATCTGCTTCAGGCTCATTTTCTTACCTGGTTTGGAGTAAATGAACAGGTTTGTGCAGTGTCATCAGCAGGTGGCGCTGTTGACTACGATGGTAATGAGTTTAATAGGCCAAGTGGTTTTTGTAGGAAGAAATGAAACTGCAGGCTTCAGGACTGGAGAGAAATGGATTTTCAGGAATTGTTGTCCAGAAACAGCTGATCAGTCAGGTGAAGTCCATATTTAAGCCTTCCACCGCCATGTTGCCGTGTCCGGGCTGAGCGGGTTAGCAGTGCACCTTTACACCCATTTAGTTGTTGAAGGGCGTTAACGGCATGTTTTGACTTTGCACGTTGGAAAACATAAAATCTCTAGCTGGAAAACGTTCATGAGAGCCTCACGTCTTCGGTTGAACAGCAGGAGCATGTCGTGTGTTTCCTAAAGACTGGCATTGGGCCGGCGTCCAGGAGTCCGCTGTCATGTACGGGAGCTCCATCATTGGTCTACGTCTCCGTTACCAGGACCGACCCGCTACAACACATTTCCCTGCTGCAGGTTAGGTGGTGTTGAGGTTGTGTTGACGGAGGAGGAGACGGTTCAGATGAGTCTGCATCGTCTCTTTTCACTCATCGCAGCCGTCGCGGCGTATTCAACCCCCAACAAGCCCCATCTCAGCTCCTTCAGCGCTGACCTCATTCATCCCGTTTCTTTGTTGCTATCTTATTCTGCTTTTATTTTAGTGTGGTTGACAAACAGCAGAAGTGCACTACTGCCAGTGGATCCTACCGGGTCGTTACTGTGAACGCCAGAACCGGGAAGGTCGGCCAGGTCACAGCTCCAGCCTCCAGGGTTTCACCCTGGACCCTCGCTGATGGAAGCCACCGAAGGTGACTCTGTGACCACACACCTCACTAATAGCTGTGTGTTGTTAAAATGTTTGGACCCTGCTGTTGCAGAGGAAAAGGGAGACACTTTAAAGTAGTTATTTTTACTTTTTTGAAAGACTGGATATACAGACTGTTGATAGGCAGCAGGCGGCGCTGTAGTCCACAGCAGTTCAACTGTAATGTCTAATTGGAGCGACAGTTGCACATTCCTTGTGAATGGTCTGGTTCTGTTTCCGAGTCGTTACACGACGTCTCTGCGTTTCCAAACGGGTTCGTAGCTCAGCACAAATGTCGGATGCAGGGGGGAACTGCATCCTTCCGTCGACAGGGACAGTAACATCCACCGTCAAGTACCTCCAAAGCTTCTTAGTTGGTTTGTAAATTTGCTTCCAAACCAAAAGTCACTTTTTTGTTTTATGTTCATGTATAACTGGTTGAAGTAGCACAGCCTGCTCGCTGCACATTTCATGCCTTGCACAGTTAACTGAAGAAGCAGTATTATTAACTGTATTTGAAGCTTTTCCTTCCCTTAGTTAATATTGTGATTGGGATGGACGGATGTTTTCCATCCTGGAACGGATGTCGTGCAGAACGTTTTTCTGTCTGAAATATTCCACTTGGTATTATCATGGTTTTTTTTGTTTGTTTTTTTTACCTGTTTTTCACTGTTTTACTTCATGTTTCTGTACATCCCTGTTGTTCTGGAGAGCCGGGTTGGGCGCTCGCCGTTCTCCGCAGTGGTTTCTGTTGTCTCCTTCAAGGAAAAAGTCGCTGAATTAAAGTGAAAATGAAACTTCCCAGCAAACAGCTTGTTCCGTCTTCGTTTCATGGGGGTTCTTTGGGGTCTCTGAGATCGGCAGGATCCAACAGCAGGTAAAGCAGACAATCGGACCACGTCCTACTGGCGCGCCGTTTTTGTTTTCATGTTATGTCCCACATCTAGTCACGCTAAGACGCCACATGAACAAGGACCCCTGTCCCCCCAAACTTTCAACCGGTCAAATAGTTTTAAGTACTATTATTTTCTTTAACGGAGATTGTTCCATTTCCTAAGGTGGCGTCTGTACTCTTCAGGGTGGACCAGGCCGACATAACAAACAAAAGAGAACTACCTTCAATAAGAACAACCTCGCCTGATTTCAAAATAAAACCAAAAGACAAAGACTCACCTCCCTAAACTAAAGAAACAGGAGAAAACAATCAAAAGGGCAGAACCCACCACTGACTGACTGGATGCAGGTGTGGCTGTTGGAAGCGGGGGGCGGGGTGGAACGAAACCTTCCTCGGGTGGATCTCCCACTGCCGGTCCCGACTGAACACTAAAACGAACGTAAGTCTGTGAGTCCAGGACGACGTCGGTCTTACGCTTCCGAGATGCTGAATACAGCTGGCGCTCCTGTAAAAGGAGACAAAATCGGAGGCAGCGTGGAAAGTTTTGAGGATATAACAAACGTATGAATAAAAACGTGTTGTCGTAGGTCCTCGGTTCAGTGTCCCTCCTGCAGCCTGGCTTTAGCTGGATCACTGTGGTCCTCTCGTCATTCCAGGCGATGGTTGAGAGAGGAACACCTCCTCGAGTAATCTCCAAGGTCGACACCACCACCGTGGGCGGCAACACGGCACAAACCATGGTTAAGCTGATGGGTACCTGCGGGAGCATCAGTAGAGAAGGTCCGGCCCCCTCTGAGCTTCCTCCTAGACCTCTGTACCTGCGGGAGCATCAGTAGAGAAGGTCCGGCCCCCTCTGAGCTTCCTCCTAGACCTCTGTACCTGCGGGAGCATCAGTAGAGAAGGTCCTGTCCCCTCTGAGCTTCTTCCTAGACCTCTGTACCTGCGGGAGCATCAGTAGAGAAGGTCCGGCCCCCTCTGAGCTTCCTCCTAGACCTCTGTACCTGCGGGAGCATCAGTAGAGAAGGTCCTGTCCCCCCAGAACTTCCTCCTAGACCTCTGTACTTGCGGGAGCATCAGTAGAGAAGGTCCGGCCCCCTCTGAGCTTCTTCCTAGACCTCTGTACTTGCGGGAGCATCAGTAGAGAAGGTCCGGCCTCCTCTGAGCTTCCTCCTAGACCTCTGTACCTGCGGGAGCATCAGTAGAGAAGGTCCTGTCCCCCCAGAACTTCCTCCTAGACCTCTACCTGCGGGAGCATCAGTAGAGAAGGTCCTGTCCCCCCAGAACTTCCTCCTAGACCTCTGTACTTGCGGGAGCATCAGTAGAGAAGGTCCGGCCCCCTCTGAGCTTCCTCCTAGACCTCTGTACCTGCGGGAGCATCAGTAGAGAAGGTCCTGTCCCCCCAGAACTTCCTCCTAGACCTCTGTACCTGCGGGAGCATCAGTAGAGAAGGTCCGGCCCCCTCTGAGCTTCTTCCTAGACCTCTGTACCTGCGGGAGCATCAGTAGAGAAGGTCCTGTCCCCCCAGAACTTCCTCCTAGACCTCTGTACCTGCGGGAGCATCAGTAGAGAAGGTCCTATCCCCCCAGAACTTCCTCCTAGACCTCTGTACCTGCGGGAGCATCAGTAGAGAAGGTCCGGCCCCCTCTGAGCTTCTTCCTAGACCTCTGTACCTGCGGGAGCATCAGTAGAGAAGGTCCGGCCCCCTCTGAGCTTCTTCCTAGACCTCTGTACCTGCGGGAGCATCAGTAGAGAAGGTCCTGTCCCCCCAGAACTTCCTCCTAGACCTCTGTACCTGCGGGAGCATCAGTAGAGAAGGTCCGGTCCCCTCTGAGCTTCTTCCTAGACCTCTGTACCTGCGGGAGCATCAGTAGAGAAGGTCCGGCCCCCTCTGAGCTTCCTCCTAGACCTCTGTACCTGCGGGAGCATCAGTAGAGAAGGTCCGGCCCCCTCTGAGCTTCTTCCTAGACCTCTGTACCTGCGGGAGCATCAGTAGAGAAGGTCCTGTCCCCTCTGAGCTTCTTCCTAGACCTCTGTACCTGCGGGAGCATCAGTAGAGAAGGTCCTGTCCCCCCAGAACTTCCTCCTAGACCTCTGTACCTGCGGGAGCATCACTAGAGAAGGTCCTGTCCCCCCAGAACTTCCTCCTAGACCTCTGTACCTGCGGGAGCATCAGTAGAGAAGGTCCGGCCCCCTCTGAGCTTCCTCCTAGACCTCTGTACCTGCGGGAGCATCAGTAGAGAAGGTCCTGTCCCCCCAGAACTTCCTCCTAGACCTCTGTACCTGCGGGAGCATCAGTAGAGAAGGTTCGGCCCCCTCTGAGCTTCTTCCTAGACCTCTGTACCTGCGGGAGCATCAGTAGAGAAGGTCCTGTCCCCCCAGAACTTCCTCCTAGACCTCTGTACCTGCGGGAGCATCAGTAGAGAAGGTCCGGCCCCCTCTGAGCTTCTTCCTAGACCTCTGTACCTGCGGGAGCATCAGTAGAGAAGGTCCTGTCCCCTCTGAGCTTCTTCCTAGATCTCTGTACCTGCGGGAGCATCAGTAGAGAAGGTCCTGCCCCCTCTGAGCTTCCTCCTAGACCTCTGTACCTGCGGGAGCATCAGTAGAGAAGGTCCGGCCCCCTCTGAGCTTCTTCCTAGACCTCTGTACCTGCGGGAGCATCAGTAGAGAAGGTCCTGTCCCCTCTGAGCTTCTTCCTAGACCTCTGTACCTGCGGGAGCATCAGTAGAGAAGGTCCTGTCCCCCCCAGAGCTTCCTCCTAGACCTCTGTACCTGCGGGAGCATCAGTAGAGAAGGTCCTGTCCCCCTCTGAGCTTCTTCCTAGACCTCTGTACCTGCGGGAGCATCAGTAGAGAAGGTCCGGCCCCCTCTGAGCTTCCTCCTAGACCTCTGTACCTGCGGGAGCATCAGTAGAGAAGGTCCTATCCCCCCAGAACTTCCTCCTAGACCTCTGTACCTGCGGGAGCATCAGTAGAGAAGGTCCGGCCCCCTCTGAGCTTCTTCCTAGACCTCTGTACCTGCGGGAGCATCAGTAGAGAAGGTCTGGCCCCCTCTGAGCTTCCTCCTAGACCTCTGTACCTGCGGGAGCATCAGTAGAGAAGGTCCTGTCCCCCCAGAACTTCTTCCTAGACCTCTGTACCTGCGGGAGCATCAGTAGAGAAGGTCCTGTCCCCCCAGAACTTCCTCCTAGACCTCTGTACCTGCGGGAGCATCAGTAGAGAAGGTCCTGTCCCCCCAGAACTTCCTCCTAGACCTCTGTACCTGCGGGAGCATCAGTAGAGAAGGTCCTGTCCCCCCAGAACTTCCTCCTAGACCTAAACATAAAACTACACACTGTAAGAATGTTTTACAGTCTGACCCGTGTGCTGCACACATACTTATCACCGTTGCGTTTGTGGGATCTCCTCCGAGCAGCGCTGGTTGTAAAGTCCAGCAGCAGCAGCAGGAAGGACGGACCTGCGGTAGCGTCCCTCCACCCACTTGGGGCGGTGCAGCTTGCCACTACACCACCTTTGGTGGCGTCACGGTTAAAAAATCTGACTGTTTTGAACCAGTCTTGTTAATGTGCCGCACAAAGAACACTTGAAACGGCGTTTGCAGTCGTGTGCAGCTCCGGCGGTCACGCGCTTCGTCTTCCAAATGTGCTGCAAGTTTTTACAGCGGAGAAAACCATTGATTGGATGTTGTTGGGATTATAATGACACACCTGAATGGCTCCTGTCAGCAGTAAATGTTTGGTTCTTGGAGGTTTTTGATGACTCGGTGGTTCAGAAGCACAAAACGCCACCGCAGTTTGACTCATTCAGCTTCCTGTTTCCTGTCCGCTGGAGCCGGTCACCGGGACGCTCGGCCGGTTTGAACAGGCCGAGGCCGGAGAGGCTGTACAAGGAAACGCCTGATCAGCAGAAGCCTTTATCTGACCCTTAAATGGTCTGCTGGTTCCTGGAGGTCAACCAACCCATGGGAGACGTTTTACTCAGCGCTTTTATGTGAAGAAACAAACGCGTCAAGAAGCTCCTGATTCAGCGGCGTGAAACCTGGTCGCACGGAGAGGTTGGAACCAAACAGGATTTCTGTCAGCATTTTTTAGGAACAGACCAGGTCCAGCGGCCAAACTGCTCAGCGCTGTTTATCAGCCCTGCTGCGGAGGTGACCGGTCTTAGTTGGTTACTGAGAGCCGTCAGTCAAGGGTCATTCCCGGAACCTTCCGTTTCCGGTCTGCTCGTATCGGGGCTGCAACGAATGATCCACTCGGTCAACATAAGCAGGTACCGCCTGTTACTGTCTGTAATTAGACGGTGACGTGGTCCTCGCCTGGGTCAGGCGGGGCTTCAAACTTCCAGCACGCGTTGATTTCCGAGGATGTTCTCTGTTTTCTCCGTAAACGGCAGGCTGCACCAGTAGAACCCGAGTCTGGCTGGCGCTTCGGCTCTTTGCAGGCGCTAGTTGGGTGAAGACGCCTTCCAGGTGCTGCAGACACGGAGGTCCTCGTCACAGCCACACCACACCGGCTTCGGGTCCTGGTCTCCAGGAACCAGGAAGCGAGTTTAGTCTGCAGTTCCTCCGTTGACCACTAGGGCAGCTGCACGACAACTGAACTAGTTTCATAACACGTCAGGTAAAATGACATAAAAGGATAAATGACATTTGTGCGTGACTCGGAGCGTGGGGCTCCGACTGGCGGCGCCATGTGCTCATCGAGCAGAAAGCTACCAGATCCTCCGCAGTCACGTGGTAGAGAGGACACGTTTAGTAGTGCTGGTTGTGGGCGGGGCTGGAAGGGTTGAGGACGTGCTCATCGGCAGCTCTGCAGCTCCTCCGCCGCAGATCGGTTGAGGAGGAGGCGTGGTAAATCCTCAGCCTGCGGCGTGGACGTTGGCGGAGCAGCCTCACGTCTGGGGTACAGGTCCAGATGGACCGGTACCTCCTCGCTGAGGGCAGCAGGTCCCAGCGGAGCGTTGCTGGACCGACCCTGAAGTATGTCGAGGAGCTGCTTCGTGCACAGCTGTGAATGATGCCATCAAACCGTGAACCGTTAACGGCGAAGACACGACAGACGAGGGCGTTTGAGAGCTCTTCTAGTTCCTCCACTCAGGAACCGTCCTCAGCCTCACAATCTGAAGATGATTTGGAGTTCATCTTTTAAGTTCATTGAAGTAATACAAACCAGACAAAGTAAAAGGATGAGGAATATTTTCCGAGTCCATCTAATGTGCCGTCCCTCTGACATTCTCATTCCTGGTCCCGTCCATCCTCCTGCCTCCCAAAGAGAACCTCTGCTGCTTCCAGCTCTGCCTCCTGTCTTCTCCTCAGTACCACAGTCTCAAGACCCACCACCTTCTTCTAGACCTTTCCTTTCATTCTTGCTGATACTCTCGTCAAACATCACTCCTCCTGACACTTTTCTCCACCCGTTCCAACCTGCTTGCACACGTTTTCTTCACGCTCCGTTGCTCTGGACTGTTGACCCCAAGAACCTAAAATCCTCCACCTTTATCTCTGCTTGCTGTAGCCTCACCGTTCCTCTTGGGTTCCTCTCAATCACACATGTATACTCTGTCTTGCTGCGACTGACCTTCATCACTCTGGTTCCAGTGCAACCCTCCACCTCTCTAGATGTTCCTCCACCTGCTCCTTGCTCTCACTACAGATCACGTCATCTGCAGGAACCACAGCCCCGGACCTGGATCCCCGGTGGCCGGTAGAGGAACTGCAGCCCTGATAAAAATAAAAAGCGTGATTTAAAATGTAAAAAAAAGAGAGAAAAGGCAACAAAAGTTAAAATCAGTGGTTAAATAAAAGAAGAGTTTTGAATTTCAATCTTAAAAGTATCAGAGCAGATTTGTGTCTTTCATCAACTGCAGCTGAGAACAGGTGAGTCTCCAACCTGGATTTAAATAAACTGAGTGTTTCAGCTGATCTGAGGGTTTCTGGGAGTTTGTTCCAGACATGTGGAGCAGAGAAGCTGCAGGAAGCTTCTCCACGTCTGGTTCTGACTCTGGGAACTGATAAAAAACTGGATCCAGGTGACCTGAGGGGTCTGAAGGTTCATACTGGGTCAGAAGGTCACTGATCCTGGATCAGTGGACCTGGTCCTGGATGAGCTGCAGTTGTCTCACTGATGTTTTAGGGGACCTGTAAAGACGGAGGAGACGTCCCATGTGATGACACCGTGTCATGTGGTCGCGGATGTTACCCGGGAGTTTGATGTGTGATTGATTCAAACTCCTGGACAAACCATACGGACGACATTTCTCCTTTAAAGCAGATGTTTCATTGGATGAAACTTCTCCGGGGCTCGTGTGTGGACGTCCGCTGACTGTGGGAACGTCCGTCACCCTGGAACTTCCCGCTCAGCGTTTCGGCTTCCTGCTATTGTTCTGCCTGCTGCCAGTGTGAACTTTGACCCCCTGTGGTCACGCTCGCCTCGCTGAGTCTGCTCGTCAGGTCCGTCTGAGTTCAACAGGAACGAAAGCCAGCTTTCACATTAGTTCCTTTTCATTCTGAGAGGCAGACGATAAGTCATGTCAGCTGGTGAGGAAATCCGTCTCAATCTGAGCGCCGCAGTGGGACAACGAGGCGGGGACGTCCGTCCAACATTTCCTCCCAAGAGCGGGACCGCCCACGCTCGCCGTCAGCTTAGAGACGGCTCACACAACAGTATGTTATAAAATCCAGTATTTTAACACGCAGTTACGTATCAAAACGTCTCCTCAACTAAACCAAATACAACATAAAATCCAGCAACCTTAATGCAGCCGTGTGATTCATTCACGCCCAGCAAAAGTCATTTCAAACGCGTATAAAAACGCGTTGTCACAAGAATACACCTGCAGGACCAAAACTCCAAATGAACCGTGTTTCATGTAAGAAGAAAACTTGAAATGTTAAAGAATTTACTTTACTGGAAGAAAACAGGAAAACTGAAGGGAATAACAACTCTTCCGAGAAATTGACTATGTGAAAAGATGCTATTGTTCCTGAATGAAGACAAGTCTCTGTGATGGTTTGAGGACGCAGACTAGGTTAAAATGGGTCTGGTTCTCCTGCCATTCACAGCCATTTCCACCTACATACGTCCATACTGCATACGTCCATACTGCATACGTCCATACTGCATACGTCCATACTGCATACGTCCATACTGCATACGTCCATACTGCATACGTCCATACTTCCATACTGCATACGTCCATACTTCCATACGTCCATACTTCCATACTGCATACGTCCATACTGCATACGTCCATACTGCATACATCCATACTGCATACTTCCATACTGCATACGTCCATACTTCCATACGTCCATACTTCCATACGTCCATACTGCATACGTCCATACTGCATACTTCCATACTGCATACTTCCATACTGCATACGTCCATACTGCATACGTCCATACTGCATACTTCCATACTGCATACGTCCATACTTCCATACTGCATACTTCCATACTGCATACTTCCATACGTCCATACTTCCATACGTCCATACTGCATACGTCCATACTGCATACTTCCATACTGCATACTTCCATACTGCATACGTCCATACTGCATACTGCATACGTCCATACTTCCATACGTCCATACTGCATACTTCCATACTGCATACTTCCATACTGCATACGTCCATACTGCATACGTCCATACGTCCATACTGCATACGTCCATACTGCATACGTCCATACGTCCATACTGCATACGTCCATACTGCATACGTCCATACGTCCATACTGCATACGTCCATACTTCCATACGTCCATACTGCATACGTCCATACTGCATACTTCCATACTGCATACTTCCATACTGCATACTGCATACTTCCATACTGCATACTTCCATACTGCATACGTCCATACGTCAATACTGCATACGTCCATACTGCATACGTCCATACTTCCATACGTCCATACTGCATACTTCCATACTGCATACTTCCATACTGCATACGTCCATACTGCATACGTCCATACGTCCATACTGCATACGTCCATACTGCATACGTCCATACGTCCATACTGCATACGTCCATACTTCCATACGTCCATACTGCATACGTCCATACTGCATACTTCCATACTGCATACTTCCATACTGCATACTGCATACTTCCATACTGCATACTTCCATACTGCATACGTCCATACGTCCATACTGCATACTTCCATACTGCATACTTCCATACTGCAAACGTCCATACTGCATACGTCCATACGTCCATACTGCATACGTCCATACTTCCATACGTCCATACTGCATACTTCCATACTGCATACTTCCATACTGCATACGTCCATACTGCATACTTCCATACTGCATACTTCCATACTGCATACTTCCATACTGCATACTTCCATACTTCCATACTGCATACGTCCATACGTCCATACTGCATACTTCCATACTGCATACTTCCATACTGCATACGTCCATACTGCATACGTCCATACTGCATACGTCCATACTGCATACGTCCATACGTCCATACTGCATACGTCCATACGTCCATACTGCATACGTCCATACTGCATACGTCCATACTGCTAACTTCCATACTGCATACGTCCATACCTACATACGTCCATACTGCATACGTCCATACTTCCATACGTCCATACTGCATACTTCCATACTGCATACGTCCATACTGCATACTTCCATACTGCATACGTCCATACTGCATACGTCCATACGTTCATACTGCATACGTCCATACTGCATACTTCCATACTGCATACGTCCATACTGCATACGTCCATACTGCATACTTCCATACTGCATACGTCCATACTGCATACGTCCATACTGCATACGTCCATACTGCATACGTCCATACGTTCATACTGCATACGTCCATACTGCATACGTCCATACGTTCATACTGCATACGTCCATACCTACATACGTCCATACTGCATACTTCCATACGTCCATACTGCATACGTCCATACTGCATACTTCCATACGTCCATACTGCATACGTCCATACTGCATACGTCCATACTGCATACGTCCATACGTCCATACTGCATACGTCCATGCTGCATACTTCCATACTGCATACGTCCATACTGCATACTTCCATACTGCATACTTCCATACTTCCATACTGCATACTTCCATACTGCATACGTCCATACTGCATACTTCCATACTGCATACGTTCATACCTACATACGTCCATACGTCCATACTGCATACTTCCATACCTACATACGTCCATACTGCATATGTCCATACGTCCATACTGCATACTTCCATACGTCCATACTGCATACTTCCATACGTCCATACCTACATACGTCCATACTGCATACTTCCATACCTACATGCGTACATACTGCATACTTCCATACGTCCATACTGCATACTTCCATACGTCCATACTGCATACTTCCATACCTACATACGTACATACTGCATACTTCCATACGTCCATACGTCCATACTGCATACTTCCATACGTCCATACTGCATACGTCCATACTGCATACTTCCATACCTACATACGTACATACTGCATACTTCCATACCTACATACGTACATACGTCCATACTGCATACGTCCATACCTACATACGTCCATACTGCATACGTCCATACTGCATACTTCCATACGTCCATACTGCATACATCCATACTGCATACGTCCATACGTCCATACTGCATACTTCCATACGTCCATACTGCATACTTCCATACGTCCATACTGCATACTTCCATACGTCCATACTGCATACTTCCATACGTCCATACTGCATACTTCCATACTGCATACTTCCATACTTCCATACTGCATACTTCCATACTGCATACTTCCATACTGCATACTTCCATACGTCCATACTGCATACTTCCATACTGCATACGTCCATACTGCATACTTCCATACTGCATACGTCCATACTGCATACTTCCATACGTCCATACTGCATACTTCCATGCGTCCATACCTACATACGTCCATACTGCATACGTCCATACGTCCATACTGCATACTTCCATACGTCCATACTGCATACTTCCATACCTACATGCGTACATACTGCATACTTCCATACGTCCATACTGCATACTTCCATACGTCCATACTGCATACGTCCATACGTACATACCTCCATACTGCATACTTCCATAAGTCCATACTGCATACGTACATACTGCATACTTCCATAAGTCCATACTGCATACTTCCATACCTCCATACGTACATACTGCATATGTACATACGTCCATACTGCATACTTCCATAAGTCCATACTGCATACGTCCATACTGCATACTTCCATACGTATATACTGCATACTTCCATACGTATATACTGCATACTGCATACGTACATACTGCATACTTCCATACCTCCATACTGCATACTGCATACGTACATACTGCATACGTACATACCTCCATACTGCATACATCCATACTGCATACGTACATACTTCCATACATCCATACTGCATACCTCCATACTGTATACCCGCATACCTCCATACTTCCATACTGCATATCTCCATACCTCCATACTTCCATACTGCATATTCTCATACTGGGTATTATGCAGTACATTTTGACAACATCAGTATGAACTAGTGGTGTAATATTCAGGCCTAAGATTATGGCCCAGCAGGGAAATACATTAAAAAAAAACAACATAAAATTGTAACTAATTGAATACAAGTGGGGTGTAAATCTCCATGCAGCAGAAGAAGACAACATTTTTGTTTGTCTCTTAACTGTTTGAGTCTCAGCAGTCACCAGAGTACACAGAGAGGACTGTGCCCATAAATGCTACTTTTACTCCACTATCGCAGCTGACTAAAACACTGGTACCAGTATCTCTGCTGGTATTTGTGAGGAAGCAGTAGGAGGAGATGACCTCTGCTGGGAGGTTCCTACTCTGCCAGTTTCTCTTTTTTCTCTGTGCCTTCCTAGCTCAGAGAGGAAAAGACGGCAGCAGTCGCTTCGGTCTCGGCGGCTACTTTCTGCCTCGCTGAACGCTGAGCTTAGTGTTAACTTGTTGGGTGCACTTTGTTTGTTTGCATACAAACGTGGACCAAAGGAAACCAAGAAAACCGCCGATAACCATGCAAATCCTGGATCCACCCTGCTGTGTGTTGCTATAAGATCTGTTATTTTTCCCAGCGGTTTTGCGTCCATAAGCAGCAGGTTGCTTTCAGTTTTCTGACACTCATTTCTGCTGGAATACTTCTCCATTGTTTTCTAATTGTGTTGCTTTTCCTGCATGGGGGATGTTATCTGTGTTTTTTCCTGTAGTTAGTTGTGCAGTTGGATTTGTGGTTAATTCTTGACAGATAAACCGAAACCTAAATCTGGTCTGACTGGCAGTCATCTGGGGGACATTTGCCTCCTTTTTTTTAAAACTACTGCCTGAGGAGGACACGGAGGTTTTGCCTTGTGAATGTGACACCGTGGGTCATGCTGATGCTTCTGCTTCTGCTGCTGGAGCTCTGCCTGCAGACGGCAGGTCAAGAACAGGTAACACACCTCCAACTGCATCACACTGACATCACAACCACCTGTTTGTCCTTTTTAAAGTATTTACTTTCCAGAAAAGTGTAGCTGAAGTTCTCATTTTGCTTTCCTGAGCTCACAGAGTATTTACTTACTTTGTTTTGACAGAATCTAATGTTTTAGTGTCCAAGATAATACAATGTGAATAAGCACTGACAGGCCTGAGAAAAACAGAAGTTGTGCAAACTGGACACAATAGCTGTGAGATTTGTTACTGTGATTCCAGGAAGTTTGGGAATTCTCAGGAGACCCTGAAAGTTTATCACCATCAGTCTGACATCGTGCTGATGTGAAGCAGCTCATGCTGGGTGGTAACTGGTCTGGTCTGGTCTGGACGTAAAAAACTGTTTTAGTTCAGAACCAAAAGAGCTGAAGAGATGAAGTAAAATATAAATGACACAGGAGCTGAAGCAAAGTCAGGTGGCTGATCATTTATGAGGCGCCAACCTGCAGGGAACGCCGTCGCCCTTCAGGGAACGCCGTCGCTCTTCAGGGAACCCTGCCAAACTGCAGGGAACGCCATCAGCCTGCAGGGAACGCCGTCGTCCTGCAGGGAACGCCGTCGTCCTGCAGGAAACGCCGTCGCCCTGCAGGGAACGCCGTCGCTCTGCAAGCAACCCCGCCGCCCTGCAGGGAACGCCGCCGCCCTGCAGGGAACGCCGTCGCCCTTCAGGGAACGCCGTCGCCCTTCAGGGAACGCCGTCGTCCTGCAGGGAACGCCGTCGCCCTGCAGGGAACGCCGTCGTCCTGCAGGGAACGCCGTCGTCCTGCAGGGAACCCCGCCGCCCTGCAGGGAACGCCGTCGTCCTGCAGGGAACGCCGTCGTCCGGCAGGGAACGCCATCGTCCTGCAGGCAACGCCGTCGTCCTGCAGGGAACGCCGTCGTCCTGCAGGGAACGCCGTCGTCCTGCAGTCCATCCTGCGTTTGCTGAAATGTTTGATAAACTTTGAGCTGCTGTGGGTGGAAAACGGGAAAGAAATCCCGGACACTGGCTGCCCTGGTAGGAGAACGGTGCACCAAACAGGTTACAGGGTGAAACAAACACTGTTTATGTCAAATACTGAGCAACCGACAAAAACTGCTGGATGCTACTTTTCCCATGATGCACTCTGTGAACGTGACCAAAGGCCAACCGCAGACGTATAAAACGGACAGGCATCGGGTCACCTGACCACCTGGAACCCTCTAGCAGCCACGTTGCTTCGGGAGCTGGCAGAAACACGCCCACATGTCAATCAAAGCCAGCTTCGCTCCCAGCTCCTCCAGCCGAACATCTGCAGCGGAACGAGCCATTTAACGAGTCGACCGGAGGTGACATTAAACATGACCGTCGCATTTAACCGAGGCTGGTGAATGTGACAGCTGGTTGCTTCGCTAAGCGCCGTGGCGTGATGATGACGATGTGGAGGTAATGGCCAGCGGCCATTTGGAGACTTTGGAAGGTTGGAGACTTTTATTAAAAATATCTGCACTTTTGTTTGTTTGCAAGATATTGGTTCTACAATTGTGTTTATGCCATCCTGATACCAACGGTGCAGTTCCTCCACTGACCACTAGGGCAGACAAGAGAAAACCAGCAGAGATGAGAACCAGCATCTCCACATCTGAGACCATGTTTTTTAGTCAGAATAAAGATGAACCTTCTGGTTGGGAACAAAATGCTGCTGCGAGTAGAGGAGTTTAAGTATGTCAGGGCCTCGTTCACGATTGAAAGAAGAATGAAGCTGGACATCCACAAGAGTGTTGTGGGGAGGACAGCTCCTCCAAGGGAACACCAAGGTGCTCATGATCATAAGCTGGAGGTACTCCGCAAAAGAACGAGATCAAGGATGCAAGCGGCTAAATTGAGTTTCCTCTGCAGGGTAGATGGGCCCTCCCTTAGAGATGGGAGGAGAGGTTCAGTCATCCAGGAGAGACTCTGAGGAGTCACTGCTCCTACACATCCAGAGGAACTAGCTGAAGTGGATCCTCTGGTTAGTTGTTTCAGCGTCAGGGTTATGTCCAACCTGACGGAGGCTCCAAGGCAGATCCAGAGGTCTGGAGGTCTGCTAAGGTTTCCGCCTCCACGAACTGAACTTGGATAAGAGGGGGTGGGTGGTCCAAATGTAGAAGACCAGGAGGAGGTAGGAGTAACACCCAGGAGAAGTCACTTTTGAAGCAAGAAATCTGAAAGACAAAACAAACAAAATACAAATGTCCAAAGAGACACTCATTTTCACATTCAGATTCATGCAGGTATTTATTTCAGAAATGAAAAGTGAGGTGATTCCATCATTTGTTTGCTCCAATTCTTTCCACTTCATTATATGTAGACACGTATATGCATCTAAGTACGAATGTATGTATGAGTGCATACTGTACATATGTATATTAGTGGATTTAAAAAATAATAATAAACCACTAACAAGAAGTGAGACCTGACCATTAATTAGTGGAGAAGTTTTGCTTCTTCTCTTCTCCTTCTTGGACTTATTATTATTATTATTATTATTATTACTACTACTTGTGTGAAATAAATCCTTAATTCATTTATTTTTCATCTATTTATTTCTACAAAACAAATCGGAGCGACTTCTAAGCTCAACGGTCCAAACACTGCCCTCTGCCGACAGTGTTTAAAGACACTCTATGTAGTAATACCGCTTCAGCCCACATGGGGGCCTTTAGCGCCGCCGTGTTGACAGTTCTGTAATAAGGAGTGGGCACGGTCCAGGATGTCCGGTGGTCTGTCTTCTACCAGGGGGGTTGACACTTAGTTCTGATATACTGCCCCTTGTGGTCAGAAGTGGATTTTGCTACATAGTGGCTTTAGAGACTATTTAGGGACTTTTTGTTGTTGTTGTTGTTGTTAAATCTCTTGATTCAGTAATTCTGTTTTGCACTTGATTTGACTTTTGTTTGTTTGCATGATTTCTCTTCCACTATTCTGTTTGTGCCATTTTAACTTGGAAGCCTTCGGATTTGTCTCTTTAACATCAAATGTACCAGATGCTGGCTCAGTCCTGCCGTTTCTCTGCTCCCTCAGACCGCTGCTCCTGGTCGCTGTGATGTCCAGAAGCGACTGGATCTACACACTGACTGCACCTCCTGCGCCGCCGTCATCACTGCCTCCTGCCCGCCGAGCTTCACGAAGACTAGAACCACCAACTGCAGGTGGGAACCAACCACACAACCACAGATCCCCAAACTGAATGTCTACACTTCTGTTCACGTGTGCATCACAATCAAAGACATAAAACATCTGCAAGTACCTGCAGGTCCAAGCAAACCTGATTTTGGCTCAGCTGGTGGAACCAGGAGCCAGCTGTCACGACGCCATGGTGCCTGCAAGGCCGTCGAGGGTCCCACTCGATCGGGGTTCTGCTAGTCCTCGTTTCAACCCTGATGTTCCTCCTTTCAGAAATGACCGTGCAATCCTCGTGGCTTCATCACAGCCCCCTCCCGATGGAGGTCCGGCGATAGTTAACGGGCCTGAAAGCGTGGAGGCCAGCCAAGAAGGCGCCTCAGCTGGAGGATCCTGGAGCCGGCTGTGATGAAGTCCCGGGCGCCGGCAAGGCTCGGCTCATTCAGCCTTGGCCGGTGGTCCGTGGTCCTGCTGCAGCGACGCTCGGCGCGCCGCCGGTTCTTCATCTTAATAGACTTAATAAACTAAATAACGTTTTGTTGGGAAGGACTGATAAATGTTACCTCCAGGCTCGCTCGGTATGCTCATGCGGCCTTTTTTTGATAAGCCAGGTGGGCGTTCCTCTCCTGAACGCACGGCGCTTCCGCGGCCGTCCCGCCGTCCGCGGTGCATCGGGAACGACGTCTGTCTGTGGGGCGCTGAGCGTGTCTGTGCTCTTCCCCGCAGTTACGTGGTGCAGATCGGCAGCAGGCAGCTGGAGCTGCAGGGGTGTCGCCACGTCTGTGTGAGGAGCTTCATGCAGCCGCAGTGCTGTCCGGGGCACTGGGGTCCTCTGTGTCTCCGTAAGTCCCTCCAGCGGGGTTCCTGCTGTGTCCACACGGGCAGATTTCTGCTTCACTGGTTTCACTGGTTTCACTGGTTTCACTCCGACACCAACTGTAGCCGCACCTGCGTTTTCTATAATTGCTTCTTTCCTTGAACCTGTAATGGAAATTTTGTTGAAACACTCACTTTCTCCTGTTCTGGTCTCTGCTCCAGCTTTTGACACTAAAGCGCCACAGGAACTGCTAGTTTTGTAAAACCCCTAACCTGACGTTGAGGCTGGAGCCTTCTCCGTCAGAGCTCCAGCAGTTTGTGCAGACCTGATAACTCATGTTGTTCCTACATGATGACGCGCGGCGACATTTGTGAAGACTTTGAAACACTCCTTCTCTTTAGTCTTGAGAGGATTTAAATCTGTTTGGGTTTGTTATCCAGCTGCAACATGAATGAATCCTTTTCTGCAAAGATGAGAACCAGAGAGGGTGTCTCCCAGAGATGAGCGCGACCCGGATTTGATTAACCTCCTAACCCCAACCCAGAGGAACAAACGTGATGGTAGATCCTTGATCCTCTGCCTCTGACGTTCTGATGTGAAATGATTTCAAAGCTCTCTCAGTTGGCGTTATTTCTGACATTATTCGTGTGATTAGTCTGTCGTTGTCCTGGAGGTCAGACGCCACCCCCCCACCCGAGTACCGAGTGCAGGATTATGTAATCAGACGTGTGGTTGTGTCTCCTGCTTGTGTGCAGCCTGTCCCAGCTGGTCGGGGAAGTTCTGCAACTTCAACGGCGTCTGCGTGGACGGAGACGTCGGCAACGGCACCTGCATCTGTGCTGTCAGTTCACATTCTTTCTTGTTTTTCGGCCAACGGTATCTTTATTGATTTGGTGCTCACTCACATACAAATAGGTGAAAAAAATGAACAATCCAAAAGAAAACCAAAGCAGTGATGAATAAAACAAAGACCGGACTGGTTCCGACTGTATGATTACTGGGCAGCTTGGTCAATAACAGGCCGGTCTTGGTGGGGGGTGCTGGGTTCACAGATACTCTCTGTATTGGTGAAAGGAGCAGGGATCAATGAGGACGTTTCTTCTCTTTCAGGACGGTTTCACTGGCTTTGCTTGTCAGGAGTGTCAGAACCCGAACGCCTACGGAAGTGGCTGTAATAAAGGTGCGTTCCTGTCCCACTCCTGAGTTCACATCTGTCCTGCAGCTGCAGGCAGATGTTCTCTCCTGTGTGAGACTCTCATAGATCCTGTGGCCTGGTGAAGGTGATCTAGTGGCAGAATTCCAACTATATTCAAGTGAAAAGGAAAATTCTTCTTTTCAAAAAGGAGGAATTAAAGTTGAGATACCACCAGTCGTTCTCCTCCCGCCCACCTGCATCATCTAAGTGTTGTTTTAGTTGGAGCTTTCTCCTTGTTTCTCTATTAAAAAGACCTTCAAGATGCAAATGTGGATCGCTGTCTGGAAGACCATGGAGACGAGGAGGCTCAAATCACACCAGTGAGATCAGATTGTGTGTGTGGACGATGATGTGGATGGTATTTAGTTGGCTGCAGTCTCTAACTTCACCACTAGATGTCTCTATTTGGACCTTTAAACTGTAGGACAAAAACAGAAAGAGAAACGTTTCCAAACTGGAGCAGAATGTCTGGTTTTTTGTCTGTATAGAGTGTGACTGCGTGAACGGAGTGTGCAACAACGGTCCAGACGGGGATGGACAATGTTTGTGTCAGCCGCCGTACACCGGGAAGCGCTGCGACCAAGGTAGGAGGTCACATCAGAAACTAAACATACAAACGCAAAGAACTTAAAAAGATGCATTCTTTGATATGTGTGTGTGTGTGTGTGTTTGTGTGCGTGTGTGTGTTTGTGTGTGCGTGTGTGTGTTTGTGTGTGTGTGTCTGTGTGTTTGTGTGTCTGTGTGTGTGTGTGTGTGTGCGTGTGTGTGCGTGTGTGTTTGTGTGCGTGTGTGTGCGTGTGTGTTTGTGTGCGTGTGTGTGTTTGTGTGTGTGTTTGTGTGTGTGTGTTTGTGTGTGTGTGCGTCTGTGTGTTTGTGTGTGTGTCTGTGTGTTTGTGTGTGTGTGTGTGTGTGTGTTTGTGTGCGTGTGTGTTTGTGTGCGTGTGTGTGTTTGTGTGCATGTGTGTGTTTGTGTGTGTGTGTCTGTGTGTGCGTCTGTGTCTGTGTGTCTGTGTGTGTTTGTGTGTGTGTGTCTGTGTGTGTGTGTGTGTGTGTGTGCGTGTGCGTGTGTGTGTTTGTGTGTCTGTGTGTGTTTGTGTGTGTGTGTCTGTGTGTGTGTGTGTCTGTGTGTGCGTGTGTGTTTGTGTGTGTGTGTGTGTTTGTGTGTGTGTGTCTGTGTGTCTGAGTGTGTGTGTGTGTGTGTGCGTGTGTGTTTGTGTGTGTGTGTGTGTTTGTGTGTGTGTGTCTGCGTGTGTGTGTTTGTGTGTGTGTGTGTGTCTGCGTGTGTGTGTGTGCGTGTGTGTTTGTGTGCGTGTGTGTGTTTGTGTGTGTGTGTCTGCGTGTGTGTGTGTGTGTCTGTGTGTGTGTTTGTGTGTGTGTGTGTGCGTGTGTGTGTGTGTGTGTGCGTGTGTGTGTGTGTGCGTGTGTGTGTGTGCGTGTGTGCGTGTGTGTGTGTGTGTCCATCAGTCAGCTCCAGATGCAGCAGCTGTGGTCCGTACTCGTACTGTAAAGGAGACAGAGACGATGTTGAATGTGAATGTTTGCCGGGTTACAGGAGGATGGTCCAGGATAAATGCGCAAGTAAACACACATCTTGCACTTGTTTCTCTAGTTTAGAGTCTAGTTTTAGTTTAGTTTAGTTTTAGTGTAAAACTGTCAGTGATGGTTTGGGGAACCTGGACCAGTAAACTGGTTTGGTGTTTTTATAGTTTTTGCTGTCCAGATGCTTTTTTCTACAAAAGGAAAACAGTGGAGGAAACCAAACTAAGTGTCACAAATGCAGCAGGCTTCCAGCAGCTTCAGGGGGCCGAGTCTGACCTGGACTCAGGTTTTTGTTTTTCTGCTCAGTCGTTTGTTCGCAGAGGGACTGTGACGTCAACGCTCAGTGCTCCTTGCAGGGGTCAAAGATCAAGTGCGCCTGCAAGCCAGACTATGAGGGCGACGGCAAGATCTGCATACCCAGAAACCCCTGCTTGCAGGACAACGGAGGCTGTCCCATCAACTCCACGGTTTGTGTCTTCAAAGGACCCAACAAGGTGAGCAAGTTAAAGGTTGTCCAGAAACAGAACCGGAGCAAAATCCCACACGTGTTTAAACTCGGTCTTCCTCTGCACATCTGTCTGCCTCCCAGTCCAGCTGTGAGTGCATGTCCGGCATGTCGCCTGTAGATGGCGGCCCTGAGTCTGGCTGCCAGCTGCTGTCTGCCTGCACACCTGACACCTGCGACTCGTCAGCCATCTGTCAGACGGAGCTGGATGGAAACCCGAGGTCAGACACACCGGGCGGAAAGACCCAATCTATGTTTATTCATTGATTCCTGACTCAAAAAGCATGTTAGGACTGCTGTTGAATATGACAATAAGTATTGATTATGTGTAAATTAGCCCTGATTAGCCGTCAGTGCTAAGGAAAAGTGAGCATTTCAGTTGTCCCATTTATCAGTGTTGATATCGACACCGGAATCAGAAATACTCCCCAATGCTGCTGAAAATAAAGGTCATTCGTTTATTTTGTATATCTGCTTGGCGTTGCACAATAAATGTAAAAAACTGCAGTCTTGATTCACTCCTGCATTCATCTCATTTCCAACTGACATTCAGCATTTAATTTCCCAAACTGCATCACAAAGAAATGCTCCTATTTTCCTCAGACTTTCTCTAACGCTCCTCACTTCACCCAACGTCTCCGCCGCCATTGGCAGGACGCCTTAACGTCACGTGATTGATTGGCGGAGCGAGCTCGCCAGCAGTGCAGTGCTGTCAACTTTATTCAGCAAGTTTTCAGACTTCTCCAGCGACAAATGAAGCCACTTTTTCAGGTCTTACAGGGACGTGTCTCTCAGCGAGCAGCCGATGCCGCCGTGGGCCACTCCCCCGTACCAAAGCACTCTCAGGGCGGTCTTTATCTCCCACAGCAGCCGCTCCCAGCTCCAGTCAGAGCTGGAGATGTGGGCTTCCTGCAAAGTAATAGTTTTATAGACACCATCATTATGATAGTGGGTCGCGGGGTTCTGCCGGAGCCCAGCCCGGCACATTACAGGCGAAAGGCAGGCAGGGGTACTCCCTGCATGGGTCGCCAGTCCATCGCAGATGAGAATAAGGGTATTGGGAATATTTACTTCTACTGTATGTACCATCCCATACAGAGTAATTTTCATAAACAGAATCCTATATCTCCTTTGTTGCTCTATAAACCAGCACAGGAAGTTCCAACACTGCGGAGGCTTGAATATGTCTCTGGGGTTAGAGGAACTGCACTGGCCTGGTTTGAGGCATATTTATCTGACAACAGAGTTAGTGTGGTGTTCCACAAGGTTCTGTGTTTGGACCACTGCTTTTCACTCTGTATATGCTTCATTTGGCAATGTGACCCACATTTTCACTGCTATGCAGATGATACCTAGCTGTATTTTTCCATGAAGACTGATTGCTATGAGGGTTTTAGAGAAAGACAGTTGTCTCAGCTAGTCACAATCTATAGTATTACTTTGACACCTAGTGCTACTGTAAGGAAACGATTTAAAAATCAAGCCTCCAGATCAGCGTTCTTTGACTTTTGAAATATGACTAAAATCAGGAAAATCTTACCCCAGAGTGATTCAGAAAGTCCCATTAAATCCAGGGTTGAATTTAACATTCTTCTGCTAACTTATAAAGGTCTTAATGTTCTTAATGCTCCAGTTTATGTAAAAGAACTTGTAGCTCCATACCATCGCAACAGCGCACTTTGCTCCCAAAGTGCAGGACTACTTGTGATTGCCAGAGTTTCTAAGAGGAGACTGGAGGCAGATCTTTTGGTTTTCAGGCTCCTCGACGCAGAACCAACCCTCAGCTGGTGTTGGCGGTGCAGACGCTCTCTAGTTTCAGGATTAGGTTTAAGACCTACTTTTTAATAAACTTGAATTCTGGGTCAGGTACCTGAACCATCGGTGATCGCGGATCAGCTAATTTTGTTGTTTTACTATTTTATTCATGATTCAGGTCATTTTTTCTAATCTGACCAGCGATTCTTCTCTAACCAGGTCACGGTTGTGACTATACCACACACCTAACTCCTGGTAGAGGTCATGGTTATCTCCCACCTCAACTGCTGCAATGACCTCCTGGTCGCTCTTCCAGCTTGTGGTGTAAAACCTTCCCAGATGGTCCAGAGCAAGGTGGCGTTTGGTTTTAAATGAACCTACCAGTTCTCATGTCACCTCGTTGCTCTGGGTACCAGTAGCAGCTGCAGTCACATTTAAATCCCTTCTGCTGTCCTACAGAGAGATATCTGGGTCAGCTCCCGCCTAGCTCCACTCAGTCATACAGACGTTCGCTCCAGGACATTTCTCCAACCCTGCTTTCTTTTGCACTTCTCTATTTAAGGTGATTCTCCAGCTGTGGTCTTGGCTGACTGATTTGCTCACACTTTGCAGCTGCTCTTTTCCATTTTGGAAATTGAATTTTTGTCAGACTGCAAGTCTCCCTTCTGACCTGATTGCGTTTCTGGTTGTGTAAGTCACTTTAAATAAAAGCATAAACCAAATAAAACGTCATGTAATTAATTTTCCTTTAAGCTACTTCCTACTTGAAGGTGTTCACAGAAGAGGTGATGGATGCATGGCTACTCTAAACCGTCGTGGGCCTTCATTTGTTCTTTTTTGCTTGTGTCACTCTTTAACCTCTGATCTCGTGTCTTCTCTCTTAGATGTGTGTGTGAGGAGGGTCAAATCGGTGATGGCTGGCGTTGCTATGGTAACCTAATGGAGCGCCTGGTAGAGCTAGACACGAGTGGCAGACAGAGAGAAAATCTGACAGGAGCCATCGACCTGTTCGGTAAAAGAAAAACACCAGATGAACAAAAGAAACATCAAATAAACACACAAATACCATGTAAAGTGTGCTGTTTTACTAGGCTACACTATGGAGGGGACATGTTGATGAAATGGAGGAAAACAAGTTCCCGGTTTTATACTGGCTTATTTGTCTTGTGTTCACTGTAGCAGGAAGCAGAAACTGCAGGTTCTGGGACAGAAATTAAACTAAGTCATCATTTATTGAGTCCTTCAAGTGAACACAGCTTTGACAGGAAACCCCACCGGTTGGCTACTGCAGGGCTGTGCCTGGTTCTTTCACGGGTTCCCTCAAACACATGCTACGTTTCAGTGTTGTAGTCCAGTCACTGAGCGCCGAGTCAGTTATTAAAAATGTAAATAAGTAATCAAAACGGGGCACCACCTGAATATCAGGAAATAATTAACTAAACGGCACAATCAGCCTCAAAATAATCGTTTTTCTGAGTTCTCGCCTGTCACCAGCGGTGGCGCTGTAGAGTTACGGCCTTAAGACCAGCAAATGTTATAAATGTGTGTAAAATAACCACAAACGACCTCTCCAATTCCAATGAATCAGAATTTATTTACACAAGTATTAAAGATGGTTCTGATCTCTAAACTTTACATAAACATGAAACAGAAACGTCAGTCTATGTACATGAGTGTGTGTGAGACCAGACGGCTGTACGTTGTGTGAATGGTAAAAATGGGAGACAAAATCACATGTTGTCGACGTCGTGCGAGATTCATGAGATGAGCGTGCACGTGTGTGGGTTAGTAGGTAAGGATGAGAGGTAACTGACGAGAGTAAAATCCAAAAATCCTAGAATAACTTTTCAGCACCAGAAAACGAAGCTGCTCTGATGTTTCCCACACTCACGCACCAATGGGAAGCCAACTTCACATGTGCACTTTGACCAGTCAACTGGGAAAGACGGGAGCCGCTTCTTATAGTCAGGCCTGGGCAGCTGCACATGAGCGGGGACCCCTGCTGGGATTGCGGGCCCATGCCCAATGAGAGGCCAGTTCCATATCACCTAGATATCATAAATGGAGCACGGCCTGCTGGGCTTTTGAGTCACTTTGAAGGTTTTTTTTGTTTTAAACCATGTGGTCAGACCTCACAGCTGATGTTAGGCATCTTTGTTCAACACATGGCTGTGGCCCAACAACAAATAGCGAACCCACATAGCTGAATTAGCAGGTTCTTTGTACTCAGAATACTTTTTTTGTTTAAAGTGGCTTATTGAAATCAACTCGGACCTCACAAGGTTAGTTATTCTAACCCCGACACCAGTCCATCTTATACACAAACACACTCAAATTCACTGCTGTGGACAAACACTGAAAACACTGAGTTTCAGTGTCTCCCACATGTCCCAACACACTACTGTATAATTGGAGGGAGGAACTAATTAGAGATAAACTGCAGCTATGTTAAATGAAAATTAAATAGTTTTTTCGTGCTACTCTTCAAACTACTTAAACTAAACATCTTGACTGATGGTTTTTCAAGTGTCTAAATGCTATGTAGGAAAGTGGAATTTAAGCTGTAATAGAATGTTTTTACAAACCATAAATGTTTATCCAGGTTTTGGGGCAGAATTACTTAAAACTTCATATTTTTCACTGTATCTGCTGTACAGCACTTTTTGATGTTTTGCCCTTTTCTTCTTGTTTACAGAGAAAGGCTGCTCACAGTTGCTGAGTGGCAGTGGACCTTTCACAGCCTTCTTTCCCGTCCTAAAAGCACCCCTGACTGTAGGTTCCCTGACTGTTTCCACCACTTCTAGATGTTTCTTCAGACCTTTTCTGAATACTCAAATCTTTTATAATCATTTTGTAAATTTTCTGAATGAAGTATAACTTGGTTTATGAAGGAAACATATCCCAGATTGACCCAGAAGATAAGACTCTGTTGAAATTGCTGGGGTTTGTTGATGTCATATAGATGGAGGATCCTGTCAGCTCAGAGCTTCTAACCTTCCCAGAACAACAAATACTTAATTGTGATTGATTGGTGTGCGTCTGTTTTTTGTGTATAACACCGGACTTGTGATTGCATCTGTCTTAACTGTTGATTTACACTCTGCAGGGTGTTAATGAGGAGCTGGTGTGCAAAAACCACCTGATTCTGGGTCAGCACCTCCACACGGATATAGAAGATCGAGACTTTACTGTCTATGGAGGAGCAAAGCTCAGGGGCAAACGCAACAAGGTAAAACTTCATCTTCAGACTGTTCACATGGCCAGATGTTCCACAACAGATGTGCCTGCCTGTCTGTAATTAATGCACCGTCTTCCCAAAGTAAAGTTTTCTGGATAACATTTGAAAAATCAGCTAAAACAACAGTAGCAGTGGAGCTTTGTTCATCTTACACAGACGTGAGGTAAAGAGTTAGAAATCGTCTCTGCTGATGTTTCTACTTGAGATGGAGGCTTCGGTCTGGACCACAATGAAGCATATAATTGTGCTGATATTAAGTAATAATTCTCAACCAATCTGAAGATGGAAATAATAAGATTCATATATGTGAAATATTATATCACATAACAAAAATTGTGTGCGTAGATTTTGTTGCTATCTGGAAAGTTTAAGATGACTGGAAGGATGCAACAAACTCCTGATTCCTTTTCCTTTTATTTTATTGCATCCACATTCTGTAAACAACTGCAAAAATAATTTGCTCTAATTATAGATGGATAGATTGATCAGCTAGGTCAGCCAAGCTAAGATATCTCACTGGGATTGACACGAGGAGGCGTGCTCCGGCCGGCCTACTAGACCTGTCTCTTACTTGCACCGTGTCGCCGCCCAGTACGAGGAAACAAAGGCTTTACAAGCACTCTTCTGGTCCAGCTTGTCTTGTCACACCACTTACAGCAGAGGCTGACGTGTGAACTTTCTTTTGATGCGCTGCCCCCATGAGGTCAGATGTGGTGTTTCTACATAGACTGGCTTTAATGTGCTGACACTACTCGCTGTTGTTTATCACATCAGTCATCACTATTTACAGAATGTGTGTCTTTGAAAATCTGATCAGATTCATAATCATGTTTCAGAGAAGTCTGCTTGTGTTGTCTGAGACTACAACCCCATTACCAGTCACATGATAACTTTAGTTATTATTAAATCATTATTATCAATTTCTGATGTGGTAAAGCTCTTATTTGACAATTAGAGTCCCAGACAGAGTCAATGAAGATGTGATGTTGACAGACCAGTCAGCTGCTTTCACTGGGTTTCACATGCAGCAGGATTTATTTCTACTTTACTGACACAAATCCACAAAACATCTTCTATGCAGCTTATCAACTGCTTTAAAATGTCAAATGGAAATGAGGCCAATAATAATACGACCTTCCAGTGGAGGTTAAGGCTCATCTCGGGGTTCAGGGCTCCATTCTGCTTTGATTTTCTAGTGTTGACTAAAGAAAAGATGGATGGATCTTAACCTGATTTCCGGATGTCTCATGTAAGCAAGGGTCAGATGAGCTCTGGAGTTCATCAAGTTATATGTCCAACAGACTTTTTAAACACAAGCGAACCGCCACCTTAATGTGGTGAAGGGGTTTGTGTGCCCGAAGGATCCTAGGAGCTATGTTGTCGGGGGCATTGTGCCTCTGGAAGGGTCTCCCATGGCAAACAGGTCCTCGGTGACGGGCCAGACTAAGAGCGGTTCACAAATCCCTCATGAAGAACTTACTACCAAGGATCGTTACGACGCCCGGATTGGCGTCACCGGGGCCCCACACTGGAGCCAGGCCTGGGGTTGGGGCTCGAAGGCGAGCGCCTGGTGGCCGGGTCTTTGCCCATGGGACTCGGCCGGGCTCAGCCCGAAATGGCGACGTGGGCCCGCCTTCCAGTAGGCTCACCACCCGCAGGAAGAATCACGAGGGGTCGGTGCAATGTGGTTTGGACTGCGGTCGTGGCAGGGTGCCTCGGCGGCCCAATCCCTGGACCAAAACCCTAGCAATGGGGACATGGAATGTCATCTCGCTTGGAGGGAAGGAGCCGGAGCTTGTGCGAGAGGTTGAGAGGTACCAGCTAGAGATAGTTGGGCTCACCTCTACACACAGCCTGGGCTCTGGAACCCAGCTCCTTCAGAGGGGCTGGACACTCCACTATTCTGGAGTTGCCCACGGTGAGCAGCGACGGGCTGGTGTAGGCCTGCTTATAGCCCCCCAGCTCAGCCGCAATGTGTTGGAGTTTACCCTGGTGAACGAGAGGGTTGCTTCCTTGCGCCTTCGGGTTGGGGAAAGGTCTCTTACTGTTGTTTGTGTCTACGGGCCGAACAGCAGTACAGAGTACCTGGCCTTCTTGGAGTCCGTGGAAGGGGTACTTGATAGTACTCCAACTGGGGACTCCATTGTTCTACTGGGGGACTTCAATGCCCACGTGGGCAATGACAGTAAAACCTGGAGAGGGGTGATTGGGAGGAACGGCCTCCCCGATCGGAACCCGAGTGGTGTTCTGTTATTGGACTTCTGTGCTAGTCACGGTCTGTCCATAACAAACACCATGTTTGAGCATAAGGGTGTCCATCAGTGCACGTGGCACCAGGACACCCTAGGCCGAAGGTCAATGATCAACTTCGTTGTCGTTTCATTTGACCTGCGGCCGCATGTCTTGGACACTCGGGTGAAGAGAGGGGCTGAGCTGTCAACTGATCACCACCTGGTGGTGAGTTGGATACGCTGGTGGAGGAGTAAGCGGGACAGACCAGGCAGGCCCAAACGTATTGTGAGGGTCTGTTGGGAACATCTGGCCGAGCCCTCGATCAGGGAGGTAATCAACTCACACCTCCGGGAGAGCTTCTCCTAGATTCCGAGGGAGGCTGGGGACATTGAGTCAAAGTGGACCATGTTCTCTGCCTCCATTGTTACTGCGGCAGCTCAAAGTTGTGGACGCAGGGTCTCTGGTGCCTGTCGTGGCGGCAATCCCCGAACCCGGTGGTGGACACCGGAAGTAAAGTATGCCGTCAGGCCTTGTTGGCCTGTGGGACTTGTGACACAGCCGACAGGTACCGGCAGGCCAAGCAAGCTGCAGCTTGGGCAGTCCGGGAAGCAAAATCTCGAGTCTTTGAGAGGTTCGGAGAGGCCATGAAGGAGGACTATCGGTCGGCACCGAAGAGATTCTGGCAAACTGTGAGGCGCCTCAGAAGGGGGAAGCAGTACCCTGCCAACACCATTTATGGTGTGGGTGGAGGGCTGCTGACCGCAACTGGGGATATTGTCGGGCGGTGGAAGGAATACTTTGAGGATCTCCTCAATCCCACCGACATGCCTTCCGCTGAGGAAGCAGAGGCTAGGGACTGCACGGTGGACTCTTCCATCCCCCAAGCCTGAAGTCACTGAAGTAGTCCGTAAACTCCTTGGTGGCAAGGCACCAGTGATGGATGAGATTCGCCCTGAGTACCTCAAGTGTCTGGATGTTGTAGGGCTGTCTTGGTTGACGCGCATCTGCAACATTGCATGGAGGACGAGGACAGTGCCACTGGAGTGGCAAACTGGGGTGGTGGTCCCTCTGTTTAAAAAGGGGGACTGGAGGACTTCCGGTTGTGACATGTAGGGAGAGGACGCACATGCAGAGGCTCCCGGCTCACTTTTCTCTTAAACTTCCCATAAGCTACATTATTCCTTAAATTTGGATAGAATTTATTCAGACGTTGCTACATTAGCTTTCTTTGGTCAAAATGAGCAACTCTAAATCTGCCAAATCGACCACCAGCGTGCAGACCCCGGCCACGCGTGCAGCCGCTAAGCTAGCATCTTTCACTGCTAGCACCTCTCCCAGCGCAGAGGGGACCCCCGGGACCCCCGGGACCCCGGCCCCGACTGGTGCTGCTGCGGCGGGGGTTATGGACCAACTAGCGGCGGAGTTCGCCAAGCAGAGAACCTCGCTGAAGGAGGACATCTCTTCTCTCATACAAGTCGCCATTAAACCAATACAAGCTTCACTGGACTCGCTACAAACGACACTCAACTCCTTCCAGAGCCGCCTTACCTCCGTGGAGGGGGTGGCGGGGGACAACTTCGAGCGGCTCACGGTCGCGGAGTCCGCCATCAGAACGCTCCAGAGCCAAAACCAGGTGCTTTTGGACCGATGTGATGATTTGGAGAACCGCTCACGGAGATCCAATCTCCGTATCCTGAACATCCCGGAGGGTAGCGAGGACGGCAAAGATCCCGTAAAGTTTATGTCGGACGTGCTGATGCACCTGATGGGACCCGATGTTTTCCCGACACCGCCTGAACTTGAGAGAGCCCACCGAACCCCGACTTTCAACTCCGGCCGGAGATCGCCTCCTCGGACCTTCCTGGTCTGTTTTTCTAGATTCCAGCAGAAGGAGGCTGCGCTGCGCTGGGCCCGGAGCCACGAGCTCAAGTACCAGGGTGCCACCGTGAGGGTCTACCAGGACGTCAGCGCCGCGCTCGCTAAGAAGCGAGCCGCGTTCAACGACGTCAAGCGGGCTCTGTACCAGAGGAACGTTCGATTCCACCTGCTCTACCCGGCCCGACTGCGAGTCATGTGCGGGAACGACGTCTTCACCTTCGACTCAGCCGACGAAGCGCAGAAGTTTTACGACCAGAGGTTCGGTGAAAAGTAGATCTTCTTATTTGACTTTTTATCATTATTATTTTTTAAATGTCTTTGTCTAAACATTTGGAAGATGGCTGGTTACCCGAACTCCAAATCGTACAAGCTCATGTTAGCATTTCTGAGGTGTGTGTATTTCATACTTTTTATGTTAGACTAAATACCATAATCCGACTTAACCACCTGCCTTTACTGCATATGTATCTGTAGGTTCGTGTATGTTCGGCTGTGCTTGTTCTTCTCTCTGCCCTCCACCACCCGTTTTTGTTTTGTTCCTTCTCTCCCTTTTTTTTTTTTTTTTTTTTTTTTTTTTTTTTTAAACTTACTGTTTGGGTTTTGATGCTGAGACAAGTGGATGAATAGTTTGGTAAAAGAGCTGTTGGGGGGTATTTATTTTATTTTTTAAAATCTTTCTATATATTTATTTATTTATTTATTTTTTATTTATTTATTTTTTTTACAATGAGCCGGGAGCCCTATGTGTAAATATAAGGAGATGTGTGACCAGAAGTTCGTAGGAAAAATAGTGTTTAGCCTGCAGCTTGCCTCAAGGAGAGGGACAGGTATAGGCTTAGTTCTTAGTTTGGGTTTAGACGGGGTTGAGTTTAGGGATGGGGAATGGGACACCACCACGTCTTTGCAGCATAGACTGCGTTTTTGTCTTAGTAAAGTAATTGACAAGTTGTACCCCTTGGCTGTCACTACTGGGTCATTTCCTCCCTTTACTTTTACATGATGAAGGGTGCTGATACAGGCGGAGCAGAGGTACGGCTTATTACTTGGAATGTAAAAGGCTTAAATGGACCTGTCAAAAGAGCTAGGATATTTAATCACCTTAAACAGCTAAAATGTGATATTGCTTTTCTCCAGGAAACTCACTTGATGGTTAAGGACCAAGTCAGACTTAAAAAAAGTTGGGTTGGTAATATATTCCACTCTAATCTTAATTCCAAAACCTGCGGAACAGCCATACTGATCCATAAGAAAATCCAGTTTACTATGACTACTATCATCTCAGACCCTCAAGGGCGATTTGTGATGGTATCTGGGCTCCTCTATCATAAACCTGTGGTTTTGGTAAATATCTACGCCCCAAATTGGGATGATGATAAATTTATAGGTAAGATTATATCATTAATTCCCGATTTGGACTCTCACCAATTAATTTTTGGTGGAGACTTGAACTGTGTAATAAACCCAACACTTGATCGTTCCAATCCTAAACTTACAAACCTTTCTAAGAAGGCCAGACTTCTATCACATTTTATGGGCGAGATAGGAAGTGTCGATCCTTGGCGTTTTTTGTTCCCACAAAGTAAGTCATTTTCCTTTTTTTCTTCTGTACATCAATCTTATAGCAGAATAGACTATTTTTACATTGACCAAAATTTTCTCTCATTTGTTTCAAAAGTTGAATACTTGCCTATAATTGAATCTGACCACGCCCCTGTTCTACTGGATCTCGTGTTCCCTTACTATAGATTGGAACGCCCCCCCTGGAAATTTGACAGAAATCTTTTGGCGGATGAGAGTTTTTGCAAAATTATATCCCAAAGTATAGATGACTTCATAAGAACTAACAAAAAAGATGACACCTCTCCTTCTATCCTGTGGGAAGCACTAAAGGCTGTCATTAGGGGTGAAATTATCTCATATTCAGCTAAAATAAATAAAATGAAAAGAACCACACAAGACGAGCTTGTTAAATCAATATCCAAAGTGGATGCTCAGTACTCTGCTTCTCCTTCCCCTGAGCTCTATAAAAAGAGGCTGGACCTCCAAACAAAATACAATCTGATGTCAACTGAGAAGACAGAACGCCTCTTGTTGAGATCACGAGGATACGTTTATGAACATGGTGACAAAGCTGGACGTTTTTTAGCGCACCAGCTTAAGTGTCGCTCAGCTGCTCAACTAATCCCCCAAATAACAAAAAACGATGGCACACTGACTATTGATCCAGTAGAAATCAATGAAACTTTTACCTCCTTTTATTCCAAGCTTTATAAATCAGAAACAACAGAAGACTGCTCGGATATGGACACCTTTTTTAATAACTTGCATCCCCCGTTAGTTACAGAAAGGCACAGGACTAATACTGAACTTCCACTGGACCGTAAAGAGATCACCAATGCAATAAACTCAATGCAAAATGGCAAGGCACCTGGCCCAGATGGGTACCCCATTGAGTTCTTTAAAAAGTTCTCGAACAAACTATCAACAATATTGCTTGATATGTTTAATGACTCCTTATCCCGGGGCTCCCTCCCCCAGACATTAACTGAAGCATCAATTACCCTCCTGCTTAAACCAGGCAAAAATGCTAAAAACTGCGGTTCGTATCGACCCATTTCTCTCCTCAACTGTGATGTGAAGATTTTGGCCAAAGCCCTTGCTCTTCGTCTAGAAACCACAATACATGATGTGATCTCTGCCGACCAAACTGGTTTCATTCCAGGGCGTCACTCATTCACAAATATACGCAGACTTTTGAGAGTAATTTACTCTCCTGCCTCCAGCGCAGTGCCAGAAGTGGTTATTGCACTTGACGCGGAGAAAGCATTTGACAGGGTGGAATGGAAATATCTTTTTGCATGTTTAAAGAAATTTGGTTATGGTCCCAATTTCATATCCTGGATTGAGCTTTTGTATAAATCACCCAAAGCCTCTGTAATTAGTAACAATAAGCGGTCGCAATACTTCCAGCTGTCACGGGGCACTCGCCAGGGCTGTCCTCTTAGCCCACTACTATTTGCTCTGGCTATAGAGCCCTTATCCATTACACTTAAAACTCTACCACTAATTAGCGGAATCCACAGGGGGGGTAGGGAGCACAGAGTCTCTTTGTATGCAGATGATCTACTGTTATATATATCAGACCCTGTCCAAAGCACCCCCCATATACTTCATGTCCTGAGGAAATTTGGGGTGTTTTCTGGATATAAATCAAATATTAGCAAAAGTGAATGTTACCCTATTAACGATCTGGCTCTCCAAATACAGGCTGGTGTCTTGCCATTCCAAATATCTACAGATGGCTTTAAGTACTTGGGTATCAATATTACAAGGGATATGCAGCATCTATATCAAAAAAATTTCTGCCCATTATTTGAAAATACTAAATTAGACCTAAAGAAATGGAGAACCCTTCATCTATCCTTGGCAGGGAAGGTTAATTGTATTAAAATGACTGTACTTCCTAAATTTCTTTACCTTTTTCAGTGTATCCCACTCTATCTTCCTAAATTGTTTTTCAAAACTCTCGATAAGGTCTTTCTCTCATTCATATGGGATGGTAGGAAACCTAGAATACGGCTTGAATTGTTGCAGAGACCTAAAAATCTAGGTGGCTTAGCCTTTCCCAATTTCTGCCACTACTATTGGGCATCAAACATAAAAAGTATCATACATTGGCTCCATACTCCCGATTTGGAATGGTGCCTTCTGGAAGCTGCATCGTGTTCCTCAACTTCTCTCCGAGCCCTGGTCACGTCTGACCCGCACTTCTCAGTCTTAAAATATACTAACAACCCAGTGGTCATAAACACCTTAAAAATATGGTCTCAGTTTAGACGAAGCTTCAACTGTGGGAATCTCCTTCAACTAAGCCCTATACACAATAATCACCTTTTCCCCCCAGCAAAGCTGGACTCTGGTTTCAATCTCTGGAAAAAGCAAGGCATTAACTATTTTAAAGATATGTACATAAACTCTGTCTTTGCGACCTTTGATGACCTGTCGCATAAGTTTAATCTTCCCCGGTCTAGTCTATTCCGGTACTTCCAAATTCGTCACTTTCTTCAGACTCAAGACTCAGAATTTCCAAATATGCCATCACTCTCAGGTATAGAAACACTTTTAGAAACCCCAGTACATTTTAGAAGATTCATCTCAAGAATATATGGTCACATAATTTCTTTAAAAAATGTGTGTCTTGCAAAGATCAGAGCAGACTGGGCGGACGAGTTGGGGGAGGAACTGGTGTTGGAGGATGACATCTGGAATGATGCTTTACTAAAAGTAAATAACAGCACCTCCTGTGCAAAATTGGGCATAATCCAATTAAAAATTGTATATCGTGTCCACTACTCCAAAGCCAGATTAGCAAAAATCTACCCTAACATAGATGCCAACTGTGATAGGTGCCATCACACTCCGGCTAACTTAACACACATGTTTTGGCTGTGTCCAGCTCTGTCATCATACTGGTCTGTCATTTTTGAAACACTATCAAAGGCTCTCAAAATTGATCTTCAACCCAATGCAGCCATGGCTTTATTCGGCACTACAGATAGAAGACATTCTACACTGAGGAAACAACATAAACATATCATTGCTTTCACAACTCTACTAGCACGTAGGAGGATCTTATTACACTGGAAGTCTAATAAGCCACCCAAAGTGTCTCTTTGGTTTAATGATTTATTGCAGTTTATGCAACTAGAAAAAATTAAATATGCTCTTAAGGGGTCCAGAAGCAAATTTTTGTCTGTGTGGGGCCCGGTATTGGCATACGTTGATGAACTCAACACTTTACCTGGGAAATAGCATTCAGCAGCTCTGTTATTTTTGTTATTCAGGTTATACATGTTAAGGTCACACAGCCGTAGTGGTACATACTTGTTCATTTCAACTGACAAAATAATTCATTTCATACTTTCTGTGGGATGTCCCGTATGTTCTTAGGGGTGGGAGGGTCATGTTGGGGAGGGGGGAAAAAAATACAAAAAACTGGAGCATTGTTTGAATAATCTTTTAGCATTAGCCTCTGTTCTTGTACATGTTCTGTTTGTTCTTGTACATGCCCTTCTTGTACATGTTTTGTGCTCAATAAATATAAATAAATAAAAAAAAAAAAAAAAAGGGGGACCGGAGACTGTGTTCCAACTATAGGGGGATCACACTTATCAGCCTCCCTGGGAAAGTCTACTCCAGGGTACTGGAGAGGAGAATTCGGCCGATAGTCGAACCTCGGATTCAGGGTGCTGGAGGGTTCATGGGAGTATGCCCAACCAGTCTACATGTGTTTTGTGGATGTGGAGAAAGCATTCGACCGTGTCCCTTGTGGTATTCTGTGGGATGTGCTCCGTGAGTATGGGGTCCGGGGCCCTTTGCTATGGGCTGTTCGGTCTCTGTACGACCGGAGCAGGAGCTTGGTTCGCATTGCCGGCAATAAGTCAGACCTGTTCCCAGTGCATGTTGGACTCCGGCAGGGCTGCCCTCTGTCACCGATCCTGTTCATAATTTTTATGGACAGGATTTCTAGGCGTAGCCAGGGACCGGAGGGGGTCCAGTTTGGGAACCACAAGAGTTCATCTCTGCTTTTTGCGGATGATGTTGTCTTGTTGGCTTCATCGAGCCAGGACCTATAGCATGTGCTGTAGGGTGCGAAGCGGCTGGGATGAGAATCAGCACCTCCAAATCCGAGGCCATGGTTCTCGACCGGAAAAGGGTGGCTTGCCCTCTCCGGGTAAGTGGAGATGTCCTGCCTCAAGTGGAGGAGTTTAAGTATCTCGGGATCTTGTTCACGAGTGAGGGAAAGATGGAGCATTGAGATTGACAGATGGATTGGTGCAGCGTCTGCAGTCATGCGGTCGATGTACCGAACTGTCGTAGTGAAGAAGGAGTTGAGTCGCAAGGCGAAGCTCTCAATTTACCGGTCAATCTACGCTCCCACCCTCACCTATGGCCATGAACTTTGGGTATTGACTGAAAGGACAAGATCACGGATACAAGCGGCCGAAATGAGTGTACTCCGCAGGGTGGCTGGGCGCTCCCTGAGAGAAAGGGTGAGAAGCTCAGTCATCCGGAGGGAGCTCGGGGTCGAGCCGCTGCTCCTTCACATTGAGAGGATTCAGCTGAGGTGGCTTTGGCATCTGTATAGGATGCCTCCTGGACGCCTCCCTAAAGACGTGTTCCAGGCATGTCCCACCAGGAGGAGGCCCCGGGGAAGACCCAGGACACGCTGGAGAGACTATGTCTCTCGGCTGGCTTGGGAACGCCTCGGGATTCCCCCGGAAGAGCTGGAGGAAGTGTCTGGGGTGAGGGAGGTCTGGGCATCCCTGCTTAGACTTCTGCCCCCGCGACCCGGCCCCGGATAAGCGGAAGAAGATGGATGGATGGATGGATGGAAGCGAAGCAAACGCTGTCCAAACCTGATATCTGGTCCCAGCCGCCTAACCTTGTGTCTTCACAGAAACGTTGATTGGGAAAATCCTCAGTGGGTCTGTTGTCTGAGCTGTACAGCCGTGGCCAAAGGTTTTGAGAATTACATAAATATTGGAAATTGGAAAAGTTGCTGCTTAAGTTTTTGAATAACAATGTGCATAAACTCCAGAATGTTATGAAGACTGATCAGATGAATTGCATTGTCCTTCTTTGCCATGAAAATTAACTTAATCCCAATAAAAGCAGCAAACTTTGTGAAAACTAATATTTGTGTCATTCTCAAAACTCTTGGCCACGACTGTATATGAACTAAAAAGGACTGGACTGACCCTGGGGATGCCGACCTGGGGGTCGACAGGGGACCTGCAGGTTTGCTTACTTCTGCGTTGGCTTCCACCTAGAAGCTGGAATGTGGTTTTTGTTCTTGGAGTCTCTGGAATGCAGCTTCAAACATTAATGTTGTGCATCTTTGCAGAGGTTCATCCTCATGGACAACCCCAGCAGACTCTACACAATTGTGCAGTCGGACCTGCCGGCCTCCAACGGCATCATCCACATCATTGACAAACCCATCACAAACACACCGTCTGACAGGCTGCTTCGTGATGAGCAAGTGAGTTGAAGGGTCACTTCCATAAACATGAAAATCTTCTGCAAACACACTGAGTCAAACATTTAACTTGAACAAACTTGTTGTTGACAGTTAATCAAACTCTATAAACACTTGCTAGAAGACTGCTTTTGAGCAAGTGTGTTGTTTGACTTCCCTTCCGAGGGTTGTTTAATCAGTCTCTCTCTTATCAAGTTTGCAGACAAAACAATTGGAGAAATTCTGACTTTGGATGACAAATACAACCGCTTCCTGTCTTTGGTTGACGTAAGTATTTGATCCTGGTTTATGGTGTGAAGAAGTGAAGGTGAAACTGCGTGAGACCGTACAAGACTCAGAGCAATTGGCATGTCGACTAGTTTACTCTTTAGTTTTACGATGTCACCATCTAAAGAGGCCCATGCTGACGTATGATTTGTCTTTAAATATTTCCTCTGTGTGATCAGAGTGGAGGCTGCTCTTTAAATCGTTTAATTTAAACTCCATCCTCCAACGTTCTCCATCTGCCCCACATGAGTATTTTGGAAAGCCTTTACCAACGAGATAAGATGTTAACAGCTTTGTGATTTCTTCACCATAATTGATGCCTTGAGCCGTAGGTCACGTAGGAGATTGTTACTGGTTTAATGAGGTGGCCATGGCGTAGCGGGCACAACCAGCTGCCTCCCAGCCAGAGGGTTTTTAGATGGATTCCTGGGACTGTCATGTGTCCTCCATGCTCCATGGTCTTTTTGAGGATATATATTACATCACCCTGTGATGTCACACACAGGTTTGTGAACAGTGATTTGGAAGTTTCTTTTCTCTAAATATGAAGACCAGCTTACTTTTGGATATGGTCCCTTGTGTTCAGCAGAAGAACTGCAGTTTTTCCTTTTTCCTTAGTGGTCTCAGCCCAGAAGTTGGAATGTTGGTGCTTGGTGTGGATCCACCAGACCACCAACAGGGAACGTTTGTAACTTTTACCTCAGAGGGTCCTCCTGAGGTGTGAAGCTTGAATCACTTTTATAGCACTGTTCAAGATCTACTCTTCATTGGTCTTTTACTTCACCTCCTTCCTTTCCTTATATAATCATTTCCTATGTTCTCTTAGTCTCCAAATATGAAAACATGTTTCTCAGACAGGAAAAGGCTCAATGTCCTGTCCAGAATCAGGAGTGAGGTTCTGCCTCAAGTGGAGGAGTTGAAGTATCTCAGGGTCTCGGTCATGCATCTGCAGTCATGTGGACTCTGTTCTGGTCTGTTGTGGTGAGGAGAGAGCTAAGCCTCTGTTTACTGGTGGATCTATGATCCCATCATCACCTATGGAGCTGTGGGTAGAACCAGATGGAGGAGACAAGCCGCTGAAATGAGTTTCCTCTGCAGGGTGTCTGGACTCTCCCTTAGAGATAAGAGAAGTTCAGTCACCCAGGAGGGACTCGGAGTAGAAATGCTGCTTCATCAAATGGAGAAGAGCCAGCTGAGGTGGTCCAAGCATCTAATTAGGCTACCTTCTCCGGAGGAGGCCTTATGGTAGACCTGCTAAAGAGATTATATCTCTCAGATGGCCTGGACATCCCTCAGTATTGCCCTGGAAGAGCTGGAGGAGACATCCAGGAAGAGGGACGTCTGGACCTCTCTGCTCAGACCTCTGGGGAACATGGATAAATGGAAGCTGATGGATGAATGGATTTTAATTTCAGACACTACATTTGTACCCTCGAGGCAGTTGAAGGCACATGGAGCAACTTTCACTGATTACAAACAGAATAGCAGAACATAGTACAAATAAATAATTACACTAATAAAAATACTAAAGAATAGAAATCGCCTGATGGATGGATGGATGGATGGGCGGGCGGATGGATGGGCGGGCGGATGGATGGGCGGGCGGATGGATGGGTGGGCCTCGCTGGCTTCATCTTGGTGAATGAGCTGGAGAGGTTTACCATCTAGCTTTGGTTCATGTGGTGTTGAGGGCACGTTGCATGAGAAGAAGAAAGTGATGAAGCTGGAGCAGGGTCTGAACATTGGTGCTGAATTCTTGTCTTTTATCAGTTATGGACTTGTTTTCTC
>CM026203.1:31699754-31702254 GCA_014839995.1 Xenentodon cancila | reverse complement strand
AAACATAATTAATGCATGATTTAAGCAGAACGGTGTAAGTGCTTCACCGTGAAGAACTTGTCTACATAGTTTCCATAGAAACAAGGAACATCTCTGCTTCCACCGAAGGTCCCACATCCTCCACCATCACCAGAGCGGACGTCTGCCGACACTCGTTCTGTCAGTTTGGCTTTTTTTGTGACAAAGAGACCAAAGTAAGTGTAGATCCACCCATGGTCAAAGTCTAAGTTCAGGCTTCCACTTCCACATCCAGATCGTATTTGATGTGTGAACAAGCAAAATCACATGAACGGGCTTCAAAAGGCTGTTGCACCATTCGTAAAGTGACAACGACTGCGACAGAGTGACAGAAGTGATGGGGTCAGTGAGGGGAACCAGCCCACTTTGCTCTGTTTTGACCCTGGTGGACAGTTGCTGTGACAACAGCGGTCCGTGGATGGATTTGGAAAAAAGGCGGTCAGGAGCTGGGGTCCCTCTGAAATCCCAGCTCTAGTTTCCATAATGTCAGGTGATGCGCTCATCTCTGAAAGATAAGAAAACTGGATTGTGGATTTGTCCTTTGTCTTTTGTGTTTTAATCAGGTGGCAGAGTGCTGTGAAGGTTTCTACGGTCCAGACTGTAAGCCGTGTATCGGAGGATTTCAGCATCCCTGCTATGACAGAGGAACAGTAAGAAATGTCCAAGTATTTGTGTGACCGAAGCCGCCTCTGCGACGTTTTCATGTCATTCTGCAGCTTTTCCTCGTCTGTGCAGTGCTTTGATGGTATCCATGGAAACGGCTCGTGCAGCTGTCATTCAAACTTCACAGGAGTCGCCTGCCACATCTGTTCAGATCCGTCCAAGCACGGACCGAACTGTGACGAAGGTATCTGCATCTCCACTGATGAACTTCTGACATGTTTGACCAGATTCGGACAAATTATACAAATGCAGCTTCACTGAACCTCAAGACAGTCCTTATACGTGTACTTGTTATTATCTTTAGATGCCGTTCTCTGATGTTAAAGTTGATGAATTATTAAAAAAAACTGCAATTCATGTATAATTAGGAGTGTGGCCTTTTGATTGGCAGTCAGCATAGCCAATGACAAGCTGTCATCACTTTTACCACTTGGATTATAACAATGATAACGAGCAGTTTTGTGATTTAGAGGCGTTTTCCTTTGTCTGCTTTCAGCAGTAACTGGAAATAGAAAACAGAGTGTAGATGAAGAAGAACGATGCTGCCAAACAGGTGATTACACTTTGAGTTTGTCTTTAGAGTGTCGCTGTGTCCACGGTGTGTGTGACAACCGTCCCGGCAGTGGCGGCATGTGTCGGAGAGGTTTGTGTTTGGAGGGATATTCAGGGGAATTCTGCGACAAGAAGGCCATGGTGTGCAACTCCGACGGCCTGCTCCAGCACTGCCACATCCATGCGTACTGCACACAGACCGGACTGGAAACCAAGTAAGTAATACAATTACTTCTTTTTTAACTTTAAACAAGAATTGTAGTTACTCCGTACTGATCCAGCTGCAATTCTCCTGCTTCATTGTTCTTTCACTCATGAACAAGAACCGGAGATACTCAAACTCCTCCTCTTGACAGAACCTCACCCCCATATCCTCCCTTTTCCGACTGACAATCACGGTCTCAGATGGGAGATGCTGTCGCCTACAGCATTGCGAAACACCAATATCTCAGCCTCTCTGGTCTTCAGCACTCCACAGACTTGGTCAACACATGCCAACAACTTAGAATGGCTACAGCTGAAACCATGATGTCACTGCAGTTGATGTTCCTTCGCCTTTCATCTGCATACCTACATGTGAGGCAGTGGAGACCAACTCGTGGAAGCTCCATCCATCACCTATACCCACTTATTCCTGTTCAGGGTCATGGCCGTCTGCTAGACCGTGTCCCAGCTCTCTTTGGGGATAAGGCAGGAGTTTAACTTGGACAGGACGCCAGGTTTTACTTCAGACCAGCAAGAGGACATGATTTGAAGACTTGATGGATTCAACAGGACCACATCATGTGGAAAAAACAGAGACAAAAGCTGCTCACAGAAAGTCTTACTTATGATCAGAAACAAAACTTTTATCCATTCATCTATTTTCATTTGCTTAATTTGGACCGGGTCGCAGGGGCAGCAGTCTATGCAGAGATGCCCAGTCCTCCACTTCCTCCAGCTCTTCTAGGGGTGATTTCGAGGCATTGTCCAGGCCATCCGAGAGATCCTCCCGGTGGGACATGCCTGGAACACCTCTCTATGGAGGTGTCCTAGGGCATCCAATAAGATGCTCAAGCCACGTCAACTGACTCCTGTCCATCTGGAGAAACAGCAGCTCCACTCCAAGCTCTTCCCAAGTGAGCTTCTCACCCTATCTTTAAGGGAGCGCCCAACCACCCTGCGGAGGAAACTCTTTTTGGCTACTTGTATCCACGATCTTGTCCTTTTGGTAATTACCCAAAGTTCATGGTCATAGGTGAGGGTGGGAAGGTAGATTGATGGTAAA